>JAFFZR010005330.1:0-10461 GCA_018397195.1 Lethrus apterus
AAAGTTAAAACAACCTAGAAATTCCTAGAATAAAGCAACAAAAAACCTTTTAATAAAGTAAGAAAATAAAAGATCACCTGACAAGCCTGTCTTTGAATCGTTGTATTTTGTATTATGGTTTTTTTTTTCGTTAATTCATTCTGAAATCGATACAATATATTGTCTATTTAAGAAAACTTCGAGATGTAGATTTTATTTTCACCCCCAATGTCCAACTCTACTGTATAGTCGGGCCCACTGTGCGCCATCATGGCGGATTTAAGTTAGAGAATTTTAGTTGTTAAATTTCAAACTAATCCTGTATTTCGAAAGACAAAATTAGTACGATTAAAAAATAATAACATTCATTGTATTTCATCACTTAAGATCAAAATCCGATTCGAGCAACGAATTAAAACTGAAAATATCCGCACGTACATTCAAAAGCCTATGCAATCGTATATACACGCATTAACGTGATAAATCGAGTACAGACATAATGGCATTATAAAAATCGATGACAATTAACGCGTGCGCTGCAAGTTCGACGTGGCGAACGCCATTTCCAGCCGTAATCTCATTTGCAGAGCTACTGGGGGACGAAATCTAATTAGCGCGGAAAGCTGATCGGTAATTACTACGATTAATCAATCCATTTCCATTCGGAAAGCGTTTCTTTCCATCGTCGCAACGCTTCGAGGGTGGTGTGCACATGCACCAGCGGCGGCCACCGTTTGCAACGTCGATGTAAATCCGTCGCGAAGAATGCGGTCGGGGACATCGGCGAATCGCAATTAAGGAGGGCATCACGCGTCAGGTCAAAAATTACGATGCGTCGCGACGTAAATCAGGGATGCAAAACGACGCACACGTTTAAAGTACGACTTTGCGCGCCGGCGTCTTCGAGTGGGCGACATATTTCACTAACGACGACGTACATCAAACCAATTAACAGTTTGTTGCCCGATGTTGAAAATTAACTTTATGTATGCGATGGTTAAAACATAGATATGATCCGTCTGACCATATTTGTTCACGTGGCCTGGAAATGGACTGAATAACAACACCAACAGACACAGTAACAAACAATGTTTTGGAATATCTTGGCTAAAGGGTAAAAGTCACAATAGTTTTAATAAATCGGACCAGTTTTTCAATATCGATGGAAGTGCACGAAAAGACATTTTTTTGCAATTTCAGATCCAATCGATATCACAAATTCATTAAAATCTCATAGTATGTTCCCACGAAATGGTCCTTAAAAATACATCCATTATTTTAAACTCAAACTTTATACAGGTTGTTTCACTGGCAGGGAATTCCTCAATAACTAGTAAACAGTGACAGATAGAAAAAAAAGTTTCGACAAATAGTTGTAGGATTATGATTGGTCTATAATTTAAAAATATTGATATGTATACAGGGTGTTTCGTAACTGTGGCATAGACTTCAATTTTGTTTTTTTTAAATACAATACCCCCAATATTATTGTATATTTGGAAATACCAATAAAATATGAACAAAAAAGATAAAGCATACATTATCCCCAAACTCGTTAATTTCCGATATATTTTGGATTTTCTGAAAATTATGTCACTTACATTGTTTTAAAAAAGCGGTTGTATTTTAATTACCTTTTAGAATAAGTGAACGAAATTTTGAAATGTCTTAGTAGAGACCTACTTACACCTTCAGATGTGTTTACAGTTGTATTTTAATATACTGGGTGTTCGTTCCTAACGCGTAAATTCATTCAAATTCATATCTCCATTTTTTTAAATACAACACCCTGTATATATTTAGATCATTCAATTCCTATTAATAGGTGCTTTGATTTTTATTAAGCACATCCTATGTTTATCTCTTCTACTTTTCAAGTTATTATGGTTTTTATTAAATTTCCTTTATTTCGGTCGTATTTAAATTCTTAGCAGGCGATGATTTTAAAAATAGCCGGCAAGTGGGGATGAAAATGATGTGGAAGATATGGAACTGGAAGGAGACTTATTTTGATTCTTGAAAATTTAACAATTGCAGATCTTCATAGAAAAATTCATTATGGTTAAATGACGAAAGCTGTAGAACTGAATTTTATGTTTTGCACGTTTATTTAAATGCAATATCACCATACATCATTAGTTTAAATAGAACACCTTATAGGTATATTTTTGGTTTACATTTAAAATCCACGTTTTCTTAATTCATTTCCGATCGCTTCTTGGTACCGCCTTCTAATTTCTTGATCTTTTAGTCTACTTACGGCTGCTCCTTTGTATTTCTTACGTAGGCGTCGTCCCTCTATCGGTTTCCTGTGTTTCGTCTCTAATTCTGCTGTTATTTTCGTTTTTCCATCTTTTAAATTTTGTACCTCAGTTTCACACCTCGTTATTATACAGGGTGTTAATAATTAAACATTACACACTTTGCTAGTTGATAGTGGAGATCATAACAAGAAAGAAATTCCAATACACAGAGGTCCAATACGCATTGGTTTTCGAATTCGGAATTTTTTAATTTTTATTTACACCTTCAAAGTTGAATGCTGTATCGAATTATCTAAATGAACGCGATAAAAAAACAATTGCAATCGCAAAAAACAATACAACAATATAGGGCATGCATGAAAGCACGTAACTTAAATCCAGATTTTCTTGGAAACATTTTGTTTCCAGACGAAGCCTGTATTACTCGTGATGGAGTTTTCAATTTTCACAATATGCATGAATGGTCAAATGAAATTATCAATTTGGATTTTCGATATGTCGAATTCTTGTCAGGCATTGTGGGTGATTGAATGAAAATTAGAAACAAGTATTTCATGCATGATGGAGGTCCAGCCCACTTTTCGCATATCATAAGAAATTTTAAATGAACGGTTCGAAAACAGATGGATTGGTCGAGGAGGACCTGTCGCATGGCCACCAAGGTCTCCAGATCTAACACAAATGTTTTTTTTTTGTTTGGGTGATATTTAAAAGATATTGTTTACGCCACGGATGTTAACACAGAGGATGAACTTTGGCAGAGAATAGTAGACGGTTGCCAAATAAGAAATCAAGGTGCTTTCAAAATCGAGTGCATGAATCTCCTCAACTTTGTTTAGAAGAGCAAGGACAACGATTTGAACGAACATCTTCCGCGATAATTTTAGAGTGGGCTAAATGCGTTGTTTGCTGTAAAGTTTTTTTTTGTTAAAGCCGTATCTCGAACACCAATGAGTATTGGACCTCAGTGTATTAGAATTTTTTTCTTGTTATGATCTCCACTATCACCTACCAAAGTGTGTAAAGTTTTTTTATTAACACCCTGTATACATAGTCTGTTGTGTTTTTGGCATTTCTTTCTTCCGCCCAGAAAGTGTATTTATCGTCTTCTTCTTGTTGCCTATTATCAGGTCATTTTCCATTCAGAAATTTATCATTCTATTGCCATTTCTATTTCTTCATCATACTTTCCCATGCATCCCATTCCTCTTTCTCTCTCATACATTCTCAATAATTTTTAAACATTTGAAAAATATTTCGATGCTCACAGAATAGAAGTACACTACACTACGTTCGTAAATTCGGAGGAGTAAATTAAAATTCTCACTTAAAAAATCCGCTCACTGATTGGCTACTTACGAGATACGTTTACACAGTGTAAATTGTCGTATTCGCAACCAGATTTCCGGTATTTAATGTTTACATGTGTGACAGCTGACAGATGTCGATTTTAATTATTTAAAACGTCCTTTATTGTTTATTAACAATACAAAAAATAGAAGTGAATTTGAATGTATTCAAACCCGGTGGTTTCCACCGCCAAGGAAACGCTTGGGGCATTTATCTATAAAATTAGTTCAAACAAAATTTAATTTCTCCAAATTATTTGATTGTTAAATAGTAGTAAATAGTTATTAATAAACAAAAAAAATGTGTTTAGAAATTAAAAATTTATTACATTTTTCTCCTTTAAAAGTGATTGCAAATATTCAGAAGAAAGTGTATGTTTTATTAACTTTTTATAATGAAAGATAGAAGAAATACACAAAATCTAACAGACAATTGCACGAAATCACATCTAACAATAACCGAACAAAAGTAGAATTGGACGTCTAAATAATACGATCGGTGTTGGGCAACTAACGGTAAGTTCGAAAATTGTTCCAGTGTAATTCTGGCTTATGTATTTACTCCTCGGCTTTGTTTTCGACGACAACTCTGATAGTCATAATTTACTAAGACAGCAGAAATTCAAATTTCATTTCGTGCCTAGGCAGGGGTTCTCAAACTTTTCAAATTTTGTACCACATAAATATGAAACAAAAATATATGTACCACCATAAAAGCATTTCGTCTTTAAAAATCAATGCATCCTAAATGGAGTGTTTATAATCAAAGAATAAAACCCTTTAAATTTATGTTATTTAATTATATTCGTAAATGAATAATAAAGATTGAAAGAAAATGTTAAAAGGGGCGCAATTTTTCATTCATTTTGAACATTCATTTAATTTTTTCTGAAAAAATTGTACCAGTAAAAATATTGTAATGTACCACCAGTGGTACATGTACCACAGTTTGAAAACCCCGGGCCTAGAGACATTAAATTTTTGTAAGAGCTAAAATCATAAGAAAATTGGCTTTATATACAACTTAAAACAATAATTAACTGTGCAATAAATTTACCATCAATCATAATTTATAACGCTATTCAGTATGTTTCAATTAACGAACAAATATCTAGACAGAAAAATCTGATCAATATTAATTTTTTTAAATTGTCAATCCATGATTATTTATTTACAGATGGTTGACATCGATTTTAAAATAGATTTGATTGCCAGAGCATAAATAAATAAATCATATTGTTGATAGTAATAAAACTAAATTAAAATTAGGACAATTACTTAACAGTACTCTTCATGTAAAAGGAACATTAAATACGAGGTATTTATATATATTTTTTTATATGTACAGGTATTCAAAACTGCTACACCCTTATCGTAAGTTTATTAGTTTAACAAAACAGTTTCTAAGTCTTTTAAACTAGCGATGGGAGTTCGAAGCTGCATAAGGAGCTCAACAAAGAGGGCACTTACGTTGGAAAGGTCGATGCAAGAATATGTCGTACCGAGCGACACGGGTCAAGAATGGATGATGGTGGAAATGAGTAGGAGGGTAGCAAAGTATGAAATGGAAGTGAGGGAGAGAAAAGGAGGAGGTTGAGAAAAGGAAGCTGTCGGATGGAAGGATGGAAAGAGTGGCATCAGAGGGAGGGGACTTCGTGGGAAAAGTGACAGAGAAATGGAGAGTGGCGGAAGGGCGGAAGGTACGAAAAAATCCAGAAAGGGAGGTACAACAAAAAGTTTAAAGATATCTGCAAGTATGGGAGGGTTCCCGAGTATTTGGAGGGGAAAAGAAGCGGCCCAATCGAAAGGATATTAGTGAGGAAACGAAGAAAAAGTGAACAAATATTGGATGAGGGAAGAGTATAGAAAATGTAGGTTTTGTGGAATAGACGAAGATGAATGGGAACACTGGTGAAGGAACTGCAACCGACTAGATCTGAAGGAGGACATGGGAATGGGAGTCATATGGAGGAAGTGTGTTTAGATGAAACAGGAGGCGGTATAGAACTTTTGAAAAGACTGAAGATGAGACTAGAGGAGGCGGAGAAGTGAATAAAAGATTGAGTTGATGTTAGGCGTTCCAACCATTAGACCTTCCAAGCATTAAAGTTTCCAAAAATTAGGCGTTCCGAAATTTTTTTCTTGATATCTAGGCTAGAATCGCATCCATTAGTTGTTTGCTACCGACGTTTCGGCCACTGTTGTAAGTGACATTCTCTGGACGACACAATCATTTATTTAATTTTAAACTTCAAATAGAACTGAACAAGACAATAATTTGGAAATTCATACAAAACTTCTTCTTCTTTTTCCCATTTCGTTTTATACTTAATTAGGACAAAATATAGGTCGTTAATATTATTTAATAATTGATAATGATTTTGAATATTTTTAATGATTAGCGGGGATAAGACGGCGAGACATCACTAGTACTTTTGTAGGTGTAAGAGAGAGAGTAGAATGTTTGGAAGCGGGTGGCGGACAGTTTCAACATTTATTATAATTTTTGTTAGTAGCTATTGCTTTCTTTTTATATAAAAAAATGGTATCGTAGTAGCCGAAAATCAAACTGTTGGCGTCCATAAGAAAATCTATACTTTATGATGATTCTGCGAATATGAAACGTTGCATGAACTTTCTAAATATTGCATAATGAACGCAAGAAAAAGTTGCTACGAGGAAGTTTTTAAAGAATTCATAAATAAATTAGTTGCGATCAAAAAACTAAAATCTTTTTTTTTCAGTTTTTTTCCAAAATCTCAAAAACAAATGAAGGTAGGTTGAATTTCTTTACGAATGATTAATGAGCAACAAATTTCGCAATTTTGCCAATAGTTCGAAAAATATTCACGTATATAGGGTGTTAATAAAAAAACTTTACACACTTTGGTAGGTGATAATGGAGTTCATAACAAGAAAAAAGATCTAATACATTGAGGTCCAGTACTCTTTGGTTTTCGAGATACGGCTTTAACAAAAAAAAATTTCAGGAAACAGCCCATTTAGCGCACTCTAAACTTATCGTAGAAGATTTTAAAACTGTCGTCATTGTTCTTGTAAACAAAGTAAACTTATTCGCCTTGTACTGACATAGGGATTATTATCTACAGCTTACAAAATAAATCTGCCACAGTCTGATTTTGGCGGCTCAAAGCATCCTATTTCTCTTCGGTCGACTTCTTGAAAAGTTGGATGAGATGGAATGTGCCTGAAAGGATATCTCTGCTGGTAAATTCGTCTGGCTTCTCGCGAATTTCGACGAGCTTTGCCATAACATAAATGCATATCGGCGTATTTCGCACATGCAATTGAACCATTGCGAAAATAAGCTAGCTTAAATAGTAATGTTGTTGTTGTTGTATTGTATTTTGCGATTGCGATAGTTTTTTTTATCGTGTTCATTTAGATAACTCGATATTGCATTCAACTTTGAAGGTGTAAATAAAAATTTTAAAATTCCATGCCTCGAAAACCAAAGAGTATTGGACCTTAATGTATTAGAATTTTTTTCTTGTTATGATCTGCACTATCCCCTACTAAAGTGTCTAAAGTTTTTTTATTAACACCCTGTATATGTTGTCTTAGACTATTTTGTCATGTACAGTTATAAATAATAATTAAAAGATACATGTGAAAAAGGAAAATGGCACGTTTTCATTTTTTGGTTATATCTAGCTCATTAGCTTTAAAACTAAATTATCGATTTCGTTTAAAATTTTATAATAAAATTATCGGACAATTCGCATTGATGTGGCAGTTTATTGATATTTATTTCATTATTTATAAATTGAATAACGTGATAGGCTTTTTAAAATGAAACTAAATAATCGATTTCGTTTAAAATTTTATTATAAAAATATCGAACTTGTTCACATTGATATGACAATTTATTTCAATATTTATTTCTGTTATTCATTATAAAATAAGTGTAAATAACGCCAATGAATACAATTATAATAAATACAATTTTAAATTTCTTTCACAACTCATACAATTTTTAATGTCATTATTTTCAAAATTATAAAAACTCTAAATCTAAATAACTAATAAACAGATTTCACGAATAATAAAACTATAGCATAAGTCCAGCTTTTAAAAATAGATTATTATTACATACAATTTATAGAAAAAAATCCAGCAAACAGATAATTCAAAGTTTGAAATTCATTGAAACTTCATTTATGTACTTCCTTGCATATTTATCGTGAAATGCATAGTATCTGCCACTATCATTCGAAATCTTATTTATCTGTGTTATTATATTTTGACACGCTGTTTCAATATCACTGGATTCATAGAAAGCAAAAGATCCTCTCAATAGTGACCATATATTTATTTGACTATAATACATCTTTGAAGATAAATAGAAAGCAGCTGCTGCCTGTATAGAAGGTTTAACAACAGAATATTCCGATGACAAGGTGTAACACTCTAGTAAATAATAAACACAGTAACGTAATTTCTGCAAAAGAAGTCATCGTAAGAATAAAAGACATTGATTTAAAAACATACGTCATCAAGTTTATCAATTTTCTTCATATAGTAAGATATATATGTTGTAGGTTCAGGTATGTTGCAATCAAAATTGAAGAATTTTAATAATTTTCGTTCCATTTTTCCCAATTGACTAACTGAACAAATTCCTCCACAAAATTGCAACAATTTAGAAGCCTATAATTTAGAGGTTGTTATCTCTATAATAAAAATAATCGTTAACTTACTAATAATGGAACAACATTATTTTCATATTTGTTTATTATCCATAATATTGAAAGTGCTACTAGTTCATACTTGTTAAACGGAAGTTTAACTGTAGCTAAAATTACATCAAATAAACGAACTGTTATTAGTATAACCCTTATGGGTAGTTGATAGTAATTCTGCAACAACAAAAAATAATTTTGGAAAAAAATGTCGACTGAAAAATATTTACCTGTATTTTATGAAGCCAATTTATTATACATTCTCTTAAATCCAGGCTGGAATGTGCTTTTAAAAGATTTTCATTGACTACAAACTTTCCCTCATTTTCTAAGGCATATTTGATGATATCCTAAAATTACTTTTTACGTGTTTTATTCAAATAAATTAACTTACTTACTTCCAAATAGTCACATGTATGCAAATCTTCATAAATTGGACCAACTAGAACATTTGTCTTATGCGCCAATGTCATTTTCCTGGCTGGTTTCTCCGGCAAATCACGTAAGGCAACAGTAGCGGATCCGATAAACAAATGTTGTTGTATGGGGACCATAAACTGTTGACTAGGTCGACCACATGAATTATTTCTTATTGGCACTTCTGATGCTTGAAAGTTTAGATGTTGTGCGCTTTCAAAAAAAATATCTTCGCAGTCAGAACTTGGTGTTGCATTTGGTGTCAGTCGCCTACGCACAGTGATATTTTTTCTGTCAATTATAAATGGACTGTTTGCACAAAGTAAGGATGTATTTGCTAAAGAAGCTGATAATTTATTTTTGTTATTAATTGTAGACATTTTTGTAGTTGCTCCTTTTAAATTAAATATTTTGTTTCCAGTGAATCCTACTGGAATGTAAACAGAAGTTTTATATGTTTGTTTATTTGTAACTTCTGAACAAGTAAGCACGTCACTGATTTTTATTTCGTCCACCGTCGCTTCATACAAGTTTTGTTGTGAAATAGTGTTACTCAAAGCGTTTGGTTTCCTATCATTAATAAGGTGTTTAGTTGCAGTTCCATGTGATTCATATCTGTGATTGATCTTTGCAACTTTTTTCTCAGGATATTCCTTCTTCCTTGCTCCTTTGCACGTACTGGCATAATTCAAAATATCTGTTTTAGTTGTTGGAATGGAGTTCAAGAGCTGCTTTTTATTTTTAGTTGAAGTAGATGGAGATAGGCAATCTGAAACTTTTTTAATTTTAAGATAAAATAGAAAAAAGTGTGAGGGTGAGGAAATTTAGTGCTGGAACAAATGCTACGGGGGGGGGGCGATGAAAGGAGCACTAAAACTGGAACGCTCCACCCCAAAGTAGATTGGTAGTGGAGGCAGGCAGAAGAGCGCTGAAGTATGAGTCAGAGTTGAAGGGCAGAAGAGTAGGGCGGGTTGAGTGAGATTAGCCCTGGAGGAGAATGAGTGGATGGGCGTAAGAGGGAGTGGAGATGTGGTGTTTTCTAAATGGGAAAGGGACATGTATCGGAAGGCAGGATGGTCGACGTTGGAGATGGAGAAACTTGCTAAAGGAGGAAGGGAAGTCCTGAAGAAGGTAGTATTAGAAGGTGAATAGAGGTCAACATGCAAGTAAGAGCAGGGTGCATTAGAGAGGTCCCAGTACAACACAAACGGGGTGGTTTTCGGCGGGAGGTGGGATCATTGCCCGATTTAGATGCGGGAACGAAGAAAATTCAAAGAAGTGTTGGGTGCATACCGCATCTGCCGCTTCTGTGGAGCAGTGCTGGACGAATGGGAGCAATGGTGGAACGAGTGTGTGGGTAGGGAAGAACCGAGGGTTAATTGGAGAGGGGGAGGAACTTGTGGTCATGGACGAATCTGGTGCTGGTCTGGAAGTATTAAGTTGGGTGAAGAATAAACTAGGGGGATTATTATCTTAGAGGATTTGTGTTACGTTAACATGCCAATAAAGGTTTTTTTTTAGAAAAACATTTTTCAACTCCTTCTGCATTTAGAAAATTCAAAGAAGTATTGGGTGCATACCGCATCTGCCGCTTCTGTGGAGCAGTGCTGGACGAATGGGAGCAATGGTGGAACGAGTGTGTGGGTAGGGAAGAACCGAGGGTTAATTGGAGAGGGGGAGGAACTTGTGGTCATGGACGAATCTGGTGCTGGTCTGGAAGTATTAAGTTGGGTGAAGAATAAACTAGGG
>JAFFZR010005331.1:0-10324 GCA_018397195.1 Lethrus apterus
CTCGCAACTGTTTTTTTGAGTAGGCCATTGTAATCAGTAGAAAAAACTACACATTTTTGATGTATTGACCAACACTGTAGCTTCTCTACTAACAAAGTTATCACATGTGTGGTGACCTGTATTAATGTCGTCGCAGCTCTTTTGTTTTTCATTTCTGGGTTATAGTAGTATAAGATTTTGTGCAAAATTTCATTTTCTACCGACTGCTACATAAATATACAGAGTGTTCCATTTAAAAAAATCTAATTATCTGAGTTGGCCCTGAAATGTGATGCGCAATTGTTTTTTTGTGTAAAGCATTGTAATCAGCGGAAAAATCACTGTATTTTTGCTAATTTAACCGACTCTGTAGCTCCAAAAATAACGAAGATTGCAATAGTGCGCAGATAACTTTGAACAACCTGTATACAGGATTATTCTGAAATAGGTCCCACTATTTCAACAGGTTATAGCTGACCACAGCCGAACCCCAAATATGCAAAAACGGCGGTTCTATGTTGAAGGGGGTGACAGTAAAAAATTATATTTAAGAAAAAACGCCAAATTATCGAAAATAATGGTTGTTTTGTAACATTTCATGTTATTCCCGCCAAAGGAAGTTGATTTTCGACGCGACGCATATTGAAATGGACGCAGGACCGCACTTAAACCGAGTATACATACATTCAGTTAATCCAATTTGTAATAAGTTAAAAAAAAAATAATGTTCATGGAACAACATATTTTAAATGGAAAAATCCAAGGAACACATTTACATTTTTGATAAATTTTTGTGGAATCGTGATTTAAAATGAGAAGCGAGAACGTTACATCCTTATAGCAAGCAAGCAAGCAAAACGTAACATTAACCTAAATAGGTTTCACCAAGAATATTGCTTTTGCAATAGCGAACGAAAGACGAAACCACGAATTACCATTGATTCAAGCCGCAAAAGCCTACACTCTACTTTCATGTAATTGACTACAGATATTGCGTATTAGAAAGGTTTTTCTTACTCAAAACATCTGCTGAAATTGTACTCTAAAAAACAATTCCTTTCACAAAAAAAAACAGCAATCGTATATCAACATATTTAAACGCGATATCATTTTCATATTTCCTAGTTCCAATTTGTATTTCCTGCCGGGTTTTTTATTCCATTTCTTACATAAAAAAATCCGAACCACCCTCGCACGCACAAAGGGGACATGTGTTCCGATTTCAATACTTCGTAACAGGTGTGATCTATCTGTTTACCTTCGACAATTTCAGTCACGGTTTCGTATCAAAAATTCAATTATCGTTTGCAAAAAAAAAAAAAAATTAAATAAAATCCGAAATTACCTGAATGTTTCCACGGCGAAACAATGAAATGGGTCTGTGTGTAAGAAAAAATTGAGATTTTTTAAATCTTGCATATCCGGTGTGGTTTTTTCCTCGTCGATGATTTAGGGAAGTTTTTTCCTAGGAGAAAATAAAACATCTGCATTTCCGACGTTTGAACGTCGAGCCGGTAAAAATTAGTGCGGAGGTTTAAAAAAAAATCATAAGGAATAAGAAGGAAACGTGACCTTTTCACGCCGTTCTTCCGGGTGGATTTAAAATTCAATCAATGTGGGCATTTATTTTTTTACGCGTCTCTTGGTAAACTTTCAACCACGTGGAATTTTTTAATTGTTAAATTTTCTATTAACTATTAATAAATGGAATAAAATAAAATGTATATTTCTGGTTTTTTTCTCCATATTTACCTTTCACCTTGCCATGCTATTTTAGTATTCAAATCTCCGATTATGAAAACTTTTCCTTTGCTATTCTCCATTGTTAGATTTAATTCTTCCCAGAATCTGTCTTTCTTTTCTTTACGTTCATCTTCGTTCGGTCCATCTGCGTTTAATATGGTTATAAATCCTGCTGATTTTTTTTTTATGACTTTTATATGACTCTTTCTGACACTTCTTTCCATTCTTGTATTTCTTGAATTTTGGATTTTTGTACTACGCATCCCACTCCCGCTGCTTTGAAAATTATTAAAAATAAGAGATTGATTAACCCATATCGTCCTTCAAAAATCCTTGTTTCCTTTCATCTATAGAAAGGATGATGAGATTCCGAAAACGTTATTGCATTAAATTACTCATCGTAACAAGATGCAAATTCACTCATCATTAGCCTCAATCTGATTATCTGTAAGTTCATAACAATCGCAAATAATTGCATTAATTCATGCGACGATGAGTGAGTGAAACACGTCCGATATGAATAAAATTAATTTGTGCGGTAATATTCTTCGTTTTATGGTTCATCGCGATCTCGCAACACGGTAATAGTTCGAATTATTTCTATTCGCAACGTTTTCGATTTGAACGCCTTCGAGCGAGATAAAAACGCACAAAACTCACTCTGACGTTTGTCCGAATATTTATTGCAGAAACGTCCAGTGACGCGCGAAAATGACACAGACGGAACGACCCTAAACGGCGTGTCATTTTCGGGAATGTCGAAAATGTCTTTATAATAAAGAACTTTATCGTACGTGAGTTATTAATGTGGAAATGACGTTTCGCAAACATGCATGACTGAAGAAGAAATTTAACTGACTCGATGTTTATGGGCTTTTTTTTATTTTGGAGAATGTTTGCTTTGTGTAATTTCTTCAGTACCTAATTTAGTGATTTTTCAGGCGGAAAGTATTTAAAAAATCGCTCAAAAAGTGATTAACAATATCGAATTTTCTTTCAAAATCAAATCTAAACGCTTCCGAATGCAAAAGTTAAATTATTTCAATGCGGATTAAAAATATGAATATGTTCGAAGATACTTTGAAATAGGTACGTGCGTTTTTATTAAAAAATCCTGAATTCGTCTATTTAACAAGATTTTAAGACTGTTTTCATCGAACTTAACTTTGATCCATTGCGTTTCGCATAATCAAATTTGTATGGATCCGATAAAACTCGTCCAACCTAACTTATATCCATTAAAACTCGCCCAACTTTTATCGTATTGTGTTGATAATCAGTTAGTTCAATTTTGTTAAAAAAAAACAAAATTTCTGCGAATTTGAACTGTTTTCGTCCAATTCAACTTTGATCCATTGCGTTTCGCATAATCAAATTTGTATGGATCCGATAAAACTCGTCCAACCTAACTTATATCCATTAAAACTCGCCCAACTTTTATCGTATTGTGTTGATAATCAGTTAGTTCAATTTTGTTAAAAAAAAAAACAAAATTTCTGCGAATTTGAACTGTTTTCGTCCAATTCAACTTTGATCCATTGCGTTTCGCATAATCAAATTTGTATGGATCCGATAAAACTCGTCCAACCTAACTTATATCCATTAAAACTCACCCAACTTTTATCGTATTGTGTTGATAATCGGTTAGTTCAATTTTGTTAAAAATTTTGACAAAAAAAAACAAAATTTCTGCGAATTTGAACTGTTTTCGTCCTACTCAATTTTGATCCATTGCGTTTCGCATAATCAAATTTGTATTGATCCAATAAAACTCGCCCAACCTAACTTATATCCATTAAAACTCGCCCAAATTTTATCGTATTGTGTTGATAATCAGTTACTTCAATTTTGTTGAAAATTTTTGTAATTTGTTCAAATAAACGTAATTTGTATTGTAAATCCCGAACTACAAGTTCTTAAAGCCAACCCTTGGGCAGCATTTCGACATATTGCGATCGCTAACGCAAGAGGGATAACTCGGACGTGAAATCTAACATCATATTCGTGATCAGCAGGGTCAACTTGACTTGAGACGTGTTTTTGGATGAATTCCGAAAGATGAACAAAATCGTCAAAAAATCAATGAGTAACCCTTGAAAAAAATGAATGTTTTTGACAAAAATCGAAATCGTATAAAATTCGACGAAACTTTCGTCACTTACGAGGAAAATGACGGCGAATTCAATAGAGAAGGTCGCAACATCGTAATATGTCTCTATCGCAAGCCACAGATTAAAAACCCCATTTTTAGCAAGACACGGCTGTGTGTGCCAGATTTCAGACGGACAGTTTGATCTTTACCTCGATTTTAAATTAAATTCGTTAGTTGGCCCTGAAGGGCGAAAATTTAAGAGGCGATTTTGGTCATTCGTCAATCAGAGTCAATCAGAGGTCATTCGTCAATCAGAGAAGTCTGAGGATGGTCATTATTTGATTGTCGAAACGTTAGTATCGACACTAGTTCTGTCCAGTCAGTTAGAGAAACATAGTTAAGTTTGCCAATCATTTTAACTTTTAACTTCAAGCTGGAAGAGAACTCCTCAAATAGGGAAAGGAACAGGCGAGGTGCGGAAAAATATAGATAGTGATTAATCTTGGAGGCTCAGTTTAAATAACCTTTGAGGTTAAGTTTAAAGAAACTTTTGCAATTTTTCCTGTTATTCAATTTTTGAGTCCCTTACATTGTGCAGTTTTTACTTTTTATAGGTTTTCTGTTGTTTACGGATACATTTCATATTTTAATTTTATTTTTATTCATTCAATTTCTATTAAATTTACTAAAATGGTAAATCTTATCAATAATATCTTTTAAATTTATTTGTCAGGCATAATGGACTGAAGAAAGATGTTTGAAATGTTTTGTATTGAAAATCGTGACATCATTCCCATTTTTAAACCATTGAAAATCGATTTTAAATTCTAAACGAAATTCACCGGTACCTTTTTAACTTTTTTTATCAACGATGGTCATATTCTATTCACACACAATGTTATTGAAAAAATGGCGAAAAACTACCTACCCGTTTAGAATAGATAACTTGACTTTTTAATAATATGGTAGAGATTGACATCTACATTTGGGACACATTTATTCTTTATTCATTATTGTGCTCCGTGTTGGATTATCCCGGCATCTTTAAACTGATTTTATCATTCGTTTCAATTTTCTCTTTGTTCACGGCGGACAATTGTATTAAATATAAAATTATATAGATATAAGACACGTTATAAATTAGAAATGTATGAAAGGGCGAAAGGTAGAAAATTATGTGTAAATTCAAGTACCTAATAGATATACAGGTTGGGATTAAAATATGGAATATTTAAAAAAAAGCGAACTCAACCGGTTTTTTAAAAAACGCTGAAACAGGTCGGTTTAGATTTTAAAAATACACATTAATACGTGCTATTCACCTTCCGACTTTCATTTGTTTTGTAGTTATGACGTCATCACAAAAATTTTTAAATGACAACATACATTTTTTTTAGTGGAATCCGATAGTGATTTTTCTACCCTTTATGACCGTGCAAAAAAATCATAAGGTTGCAAAAAAATTCTCAGAAAAATCCATCTGAAAATTTAATGTTGATATTATCCTAGATAACAAATAATTCAGACCATGAACGGTACGTAACTTTCTTGTTGAAGTACCTTTCGTTTTTTTCTTAAAACCTTTGTAGCGTATTGAATAATCAAGATACCGTGATAATAATAATAATAATAATAATGTTCAGCTCGATTTTTCTCATAATTTTTTTTATGCAACCTTATGATTTTTTGCACGGTCATAAAGGGTAGAAACATCACTATCGGATTCCACTAAAAAAAATGTATGTCGCCATTTAAATTTGTTTGTGATGACGTCATAACTACAAAACAAATGAAAGTTGGAAGGTAAATCGCACATAAAAAACCGGTTGAGTTCGCTTTTTTTAAAAATATTCCATACTTTAATCCCACCCAATATTAAATTGTCAGATCGATTTTTCTCAAAATTTTTTTAGTGCAGCCTCATGATTTTTTTGCACGGTCATAAAGGGTAGACAAATCACTATCGGATTCCATTAAAAAAAATGTATGTTGTAATTTAATTTTTTTGTGATGACGTCATAACTACAAAACAAATGAAAGTCGGAAGGTGAATCGCACGTATTAATGTGTATTTTTAAAATCTAAAATCGACCTGTTTCAGCGTTTTTTAAAAAACAGGTTGAGTTCGCTTTTTTTAAATATTCCTTATTTTAATCCCAACCTGTATATTATAAAGCATTTTAAAGTAACTTATATAGTTTATAAGTTACTTTAAAATTTTAAATGTTGTTACTGTTGTATCTTATAATTCTTGATCAATAAATGTATTATTATTATGTATTATTATAGTTGCCCAATTAAAGGCTTTTGCGAACGTTGTCCTAATAAATGGACTTTTTTATTATTTATTTTTTTTAACATTTACTTCAACTATTTAATAATTGATTTGAAGTTGAAGATGACCCTTTGAATGGACGACAAAATGTATTAAGAATTTTTAGAATTTTAGAGTTTATAAAATTATCAAAATTTATTTGTTTATTTTTTTTTTTTTTAATAAAACCTCCAAACAAAATTTTACATTTTTTAAAATTTTCTAGGTAAATTTGTCGGATACATTTGAAGGTTTTCGCGAACGTTTATTTAAGTTTAACATTTATTTCAACTATTTATTAATAACATCATCCTGCCTCTTTATTAACGTAACGCAAATTCTTTTGTGTGCGATCAAGTGCCTCTTTCAACCCGTTGCGACATTTTTTTTTGTTCGGTTAATCGCCCCAATTTGATTTTTCTCGAGCACCCTTCGACTCGAAATTATGGCCATCATTCGCCAACACATGTCACTGTAATTGTACATAAAGATTATAGGTTCGAGGGGCGTCGGCCGATGGACCAGCGCCCATGGGAACGTCATGATCAAGCTTATATACTGTGCCCTATCCGACTAGATTATAGGTTATCCTTTGGTTTACTGGTGCTTTTATTTCTCTGGAGAGATGCGTTACTCATTGAATAATTATCAATGAACGCGAGCTTCGCTCAATGAATAATTCACAATTTATTTACTTTAGAAATATATATATATTTTTTTTTGTAAGGGAAGTATTTTCATTTCTAATATAATTTAAGGATCAATTATTTGATTCGCTTCAGTGTCAAGGCCGATTTGTTTTTTAAAAGCTGAAAATATCTTAAAATTCTCTTCAAACCAAACTTAATTCTACAATCTTAAAATAAAATTCAAAAATGTAAACGTAAAAGTTTTCAAATGAAAAATTTTGAAAAGGAAATTAAAATTTTCTCATAGTAATAGGATTGTAAACATTTTTTTAAAATAATAATCTCCCTCCTAAAAAAAGAGATGAAAAATATGAACGGTAACAAAAACAAATTCTGAATTTTTCTCCGTTTTTGTAACGAAACACATTTTAAATTAGTTTTTTTATTTTCACTTTATAAATTTTACACTCTTTCAATATACAAGATCTTTATCAGCACTAAATTTAGTTTTAGCCTAGTTGAAATGTGTTCCAATCTTATTTATCAACACTTAATTTAGTTTTTAAAATGCCTAGTTGAAATGTGTTTCAATCTTCACAAAATAAACAACAAAACCGTCGGACATATTTTTTTCGTTCTACTCCCTTCGTCTTCGCCGATTTCTCTTAAAACTAGAAGAACAATGATTCCATTGCATTGGGGGAATCCCCATTGTAATTTTGAAAGCTGGTCACACGAGAATTCTAATACCAGTCGGTTTTAATCCCAACAAATCCCACTTGTAATTGCGCACATGATGCAAGGGACGCTTCGCCCGCATGTTACTAATTGCAGCGGAAATGGGAAAATTACTCAAACGTGCGAGTTTTGTACAGGATACTCTCGGGCTTGTTTGGGCCACTTCAAAGGACGATGATGCGAATTTGGGAAAGCTGGCGACACGATATCAGTAAGGAAGCGTCTTTTGATGTCGCCCTTGCGGAAACGAATTTGGCGCTTTATTTGCTCTTCAAGTCGTGACGAGTTTTCTAATCGAAATTAATCCCGAGGTTTAAGCGCACGACGATGAGTCATTTTTATTGGAGGTTTTATTGGATTTTAATTTTTGTTTTAGTTTCTTAACATTTTATAATATCTATAACTGTAATTAATGTAATTCTTAATTAAACACTTTAATTCGAACAAACAAAAGGCTTGATAAACATCATCATGTAATTTAATAAAGCTCCCAACCTAATGAGTAATGAGATTAGTGAAAGCTTTTTTGCAAAGATTTGGTTCAATTCAGTAAAGCAAGAGCTTTTGATTTAATGCAAACCTCAATTATCAACATGAACGTGTTATTACATGTTTTATTTTATTCATAATTAATGATATACAGCGTATTTCATAAATAAGTCAAACATTAGGTGGTTTTCTAAATCTTATGTAAAGCTATCACAGTCTATCCGAATTTTCCACAGATGTAATAATAACAATGATAATAAAAATTATTCATATACATAAAATGTATTCTAAATCAATCACTACCTATTTATTTCACTTTTTTAACATTTCTCTAATAAATAATAACAAATTCAATAGATTTTTTTCTTTATGGACTTCTCGTTTACCTATTTTTTTCAAAGTTTGAAAATTATCACTATAAATTATTGTTTAGTGCGGGTCACATATTTTTTTAATGCTGTGCATCAGGCGGTTTTCCAAATCTTATGCAAAGCTATCGCAGTCCATCCGAAGTTTCGATATATGATCGAAGTACTATCCGTTATAATAATTATTAGTAGATATTGTAATTGTAGATATTATTACATTTAATTTATTCTCAAAAGTGTTACTACTTTACTTTACTTTGGTAAATGGACACCCTCTAAATAAGGGTGTCCATTTACCAAAAAAATTATCCATCGATTACTAATACGTGTTTGCTACAAATACAATAGAAAACCAATACCAAGAAAAATAAATATAATAACATGGATTTGACATAATTGAAATAAAAAAAAAAATGAATTTAACCCAAAATAAAATCCGCAAAAACGGCAGCTGTAGCTTTACTTACAATCTTCTTCTAAATGGTTATTATTAAATATGTCCTCAAATTCTAAACTGAGTTCATGAATATATCAACCCATTTTATTTATTATTTTATTTCAGTTGTAAAACTGTATGTATTATGGATGTTTTAGAAAGCTTTTCAATTATGAACAAGAACGAAGTGCCGAATTAATCCAAAAATGAATTAATTGAAAACCCCCACGGAAATTTGTACACAAAACAACTAATAAATCAATGTAACGGGTTTTAGTTTACAAAAAAAAACCTTACACGCATTCTGTTTACTGATTAGTTTACATACATACATAGTACGTAAATAAATTGACTCGTAACTGGGTTAGAGTTAATAAACTCAAGACCATATTCCACTTACCTATTTCTTCTAATTGTGTATAATTGTTTAATTTCAAAATTGCCGCAATTAAGAATTTTTAATTCCATATGAAATAAATACATATATATTTAAAAATATCATAATAATAATTTTATTAAATTTCCATAAATTTGGAATAATTTTATTTAATGTATTGTTACACATCACGTTCGTCGTACCGGTACAAGGTATCACGATCTATCGATCCACCTAACTACCCTCATCCGTGGGGGGTTCCACCCCAAAAAATGGGGTCGAGCGAGTTCCCATTAAATATAAATTGAAACAAACTTAATGTCCGATTGATGTGTTAATTTTTGATTGCCCCGCGAGATTTCACTTTGCGAGGAGGAATATTGGACCTTTTTATCGTGTGACGTGGTGAATCATACCTTAAAGGGCGTAAAACATGTTTGGTACTCTTTTACATTAAAATTTAAATTTAATTATTATTTAATGTTTCAATGATAGATTGTTTTAATTGATCATTTTTATTTATTTTAATAAATAAATTTATATACAGTAGTCTGTTCACGGGAACATTCTACAATAGCTAACTTTTTTATTTAAAGAGATACAAACTTAGTTAAATGGACAAAGTTTAAGTACCTTGCAATGCGCATTTCGCGCAATATATTATAAAACAAAAGAACATCGCGTTGCTAAGATAAAAGCTTAGCGATTAATTTTTTAAATTGAACACCCTGTATATTTTGCTATTTTTAAGTTGCTCTGGTTGCCTGCTATAATTAATTATAAAACAATTTTTATCTAAAACCGCTAATAAAAGAGTTTTGGAGAAAATAATTTTGCAAATTTCATTATAATAATTATAATAGTGGTAAATAAATAATTTATAATACAATTCTTTTATTGTTTATTTCTTTTGCTTTTTGGATTTTATTATTTTATTTTTTAACTCCTTGACTAGTGATCCTAGAGAAAAATTTTCTTATAATTAATTATAGCAGGCGAAGAGAGCAACTTAAAAAAATAAAAATATACAGGGTGTTCAATTTAAAAATTTAATCTTTATGCTTGTATCTTAGCAACGCGATGTTCCTTTGTTTTATAATTTATTGCGCGAAATGCGCATTGCAAGGTACTTAAAGTTTGTCCATTTAAGCAACTTTGTA
>JAFFZR010005332.1:0-10232 GCA_018397195.1 Lethrus apterus
AATGTAATTCAATGTTTTGCTTATTCTAATTTCAATAAATTTGTCAAAGAGAGTGAATGCCAGTAATTTTTTTTTTAAACTTCAAAGGCGTTTATTTCGAAAATTTTCCAGTTCAAGATCATACTTTTTGGACATTTTTGGTTTTAGAATTTGACGAAGTATTCAAATCTAACAAAAAAATTTAAGGTCGCTATTTAAAAAAAATGGCGATGACGTCATACCTTTTTCAAATATGGCGGAAAAAATTTGAACGATATGTCAAAAATGTGCAATAAAAAAATAAAAATTGACCCGTACGAGGATTTTTTCCATAAATAAACGGACAACTTTTTATTCCCAGGTTTCCAGATTAAACGACCGCACTGTATAACCTATGGAACTACTTCAATCATCAGCTATCTATGAAACAGATTACTAAATAATTACTAAATTAGACTTAAAATATGTTTGCTGATTTATGTATTTTTTTCATAAAATCACTAGTTAGCAATTATAAATATTACACTTCATTCTAATTGAAATATCATTGCGTCAGACTTGGATTGATTCCAATTTGTAAACATTCTAGTAAAATCTAAGCGTTTTCATATTAATTTTTTTAAAAATCTAAATTAATAATATGAGCGCCGCTGCATCCCATCGTGCTGTTAAATTTAATTAAAATGATGAAACGTACGCGGCGGCGCGCGGCGTTCACTTAAAAAATACAGTTCTGCTCGTTCGGTTGCATGCGGTTAGGCGCATCTGGGAATAGTTTAAAGAACGATAACCTTTCCCAGAATCCCTCAAGTAATTTAAATAGCAATTGTTTACGAAAACACAGATTTTTTTGCATTCAAAAATGACGGGTTAGATTCCAACTTGGATTATAACAGTACTTTTGCCGTCACATGGAAAACAGAACGAGATTACTTCGTTTTTCTACCCTTAAACGTACAGCTTTTTCTTCGCATTTTACGTATCCGGTTCGAATGGATTACGTTAAATCAAGTGGACGTAATTTATTGAAATATACTGCACCAATGCAGTAAAAGCGTGTAACGGATGATTTTCAGAGCGCCGCGACTTCCATTTTATTAAAACCGGGAGATGACCGACGCCCGTCGCCGTCAACGGCAGCTGCCCGAAACGATATATGAAATTCGTACGGCTGACATTTTGCTAAGTTTCCGACATCGTTCTATATTTTTAATATCTGCATTACTGATGTGATTATTATGTCGTTTCAATATTTGAATATTAATGGGAAAAATCATTTGGATTTGCCAGAGATACTCGACACACTCATACATGAACTACGCTGCCGTATTTTTTTTTTCATTCATCCCTAGTGTACTTATTTTAATTGTATTACTTGTCGAATCGCGAAGTGCATTAATTCTTGAAGAAGATCTAAATATTAGATAGCCATCAATGAAGTAAGGTCTAAGTATTCTAGGTTCCAACATATCGTTGCATCATACATCATATATTTACAGTTTGTCGATGATTTCGAGATATAAATTGTTAACTGCAGGAAACGGGACGGGAAATTAGCAAAAATGGGCGACCAGAATGGAAGACTTTGTAGGAATGGCAGTGGAGGAGTTTGAGAAGAAGGAGAGGAAAAGTATGGCGCTGACAAGCTGGGAAGAATGAGAAAAGAGATGTAGAAATGGCGGAAAAATTATGGATAGAAGCGATTCGGATGGCACATGGAGGGGGGAACGCAGAATGGGAGGTGAAGCAGTTATGGAAAAAGTGGAGGCCCACGGAAGGTACGAAAACATAAGAATGGCTAGGTATAATAAAAGATAAATATAAAAAAGGGTTTACTTGAAGAGAAGATATACTGGGAAAACGAAAGGATCATAGCAAGGTTTAGGTGTGCTTGTGAGGATACGATAGAGGAGAAGTGTATATTATACGGTAATGGAGAAGATAAATGAAAATATAGGCTGGAATACTGCCATGAAATGAGTTGGGTTGGAGCATGGAAACAGAAAGGCAGGAGCGCAAGGTGGTGCATGTTGGAAGGGAGAAGATGGATAAGGATGCTACAGAAAAGGGAAGAGGAGAGGAGGATTTTTTGTTACACTTTGTTTTATATTGTGATATGTGAATGCCGAACTTGTTTTATAAAAATTATTTATACTTCAGTAACAAAAGTTTTGATGGTTAGGGATTCCGTGGAATAAAAATGCGCTAAAATTTTCCTATCTTTGTTACCTTTTTTTACACAGAAATTAATTCTTTTGAATTTTCATCTTTTCAACAAATTTCTCGATATTTTTAATATTTAAGTGACGAAAGGCTTGCTCTCTCAAAATTTGATGTCCCATTGCTTAATGAATATCAAATTTCTTGCCTCAAATTGTGATTTTATTTTCAACCACCCTTTCCATAACACAGAAATAATGAGTTTTATTTCTATTATGTTGAACAATTTTAGTTTGTTTATATTTACATGGCTTGTGCAGGCCCGTCCTAAGATATTTGGAGCCCGTGGGCTACTAACAATAATGCGCTCCTCTTCATACGAAAATATACGGGAGGGAAAGCGGGGTGACCAGTGAGGTTTTACAAAAGTTTTAGAACTAGAAAAAGTTAATTCAATTACCAATAAATAATGTGACCAATTATTTTTTACGAAAAAGGAGTACGGATGGATAGAAAAAGGTTATTGAATTGGTTGGGTTCGCTCCGTAAATTGAAATTCAAAATCAGTTTTTAAAATTTATAGATGAATTGGCATGGGTTAGGTTCGCCAATTATTGAAATATTGAAATTCACGAGGTCAGATTTTAAAAGGGTTAGGTTCGCTCCGTAATTGAATTTTAAAATTTATAATTTATGGTTGGGTTGGCGTGGGTTAGGTTTGGTCTGTAATTCAAATTATTGAAATTCAAAAGGTTCGTTTTTAAAAATTTATAATTTATGGTTGGGTTCTGGAGTATAAAAGAAAATAAAAAATTCAAATAACCTATAGAACAGTTATCACCCCAAATGGCTGACAATCCTAGGCTATAGCCCATTTAGCTCTGCTGTTAGGGTGGCCTTGGGCTTGTGAACGCTTTCATTTTCTTTAAAATCCCATATTTTTTCAACAATCTTTGAAGTACGAATTTGTCTTTCTGGATAATAAACTGAAACACATCTCTTAAAGTTGTTATTACAATAGAACCATTTCTTTTTCTTCTATTTAATTCATAATCATGCAACCAGAATAAACAAATTTAATATGTAGAAATCCAAAAATGTTCTTACTAAACGATCAACTTAAGAGTAGTCGTCTGAATGCTTTCTAATATTGTGTCGTAAATAGGGCTGGCAACTGAAACCAGTTTCACGAAAAAAAAAAACGGTTTTTGCATAACCGCGACACCGGTTAATCAGTTTTAAAGCCGGTTTTGCAATTGGTTTTAAACAGTAACAGATGAATAAAATAATTATTTAAATAATTTTTTTTAACTAAGATAATTTTGCTATTATTTGGGTGACGTTAAGTGAACAAACGATGACTTTCTTTCTAATAATCTCTCAATTCAAAATGGATTTTGAAACTGTCGCAAACCAGTTAACCATTTTTTACTAAAATCGGTTTTTGAGTAATTTTGACAATTTGCCAGGCCTAGTCGTAAGTTGTGACAATTGTTATGTTATTAGAATCAAGTTAAAAATCTGACATACTTATCAGACACAGTTTTTAATTTTGATTTTTTTTGTAATTATTTATTTTGTAAAATAATTAGGGGAATCACACGTTGCTTTATTTTAGTCAAATTCTTCTATCGCTAATCTCATTGTACACCCTGTATATAACATGCAACGTAATTACGATGACTAGTTAAGCAAATGGGAGATCAGTGAATGTTTCAATCAGGTTGTGTGGTTTAGTTCAATGAAGAATCTCTTCTATGGACAAACAACGCGTATCAACGCGTAATACGGTTATTTAATAATAATATCCTTTTTTGACATATAAATGTATAGAAAACGTCACCTATAAACTAATACATCAAGAAATGTTCAATAACAAACAAGTACACAACTAAAAATATGCGTTACATATATGAGTCCAATGTCGAGCCAAGATACTCCTTCCTCCACAGAATGGAAGGTACCGCAGAGTAGAAGTGTTTAAGAGAAATAACGAACAATATTTTTTTCGGAGACAGCAATAAAGTAAAATATGGCGAAAATAAAAAGACATTCTTGGATTATTCTACATGAACTTTACTGCATGTTTTCATCGACTATAGACTCTAGAGAATAAAGCTAAACTAAAATTCAAGAATTAAACACTTGTACTTGCTCAACATTTTACATTAGTTAAATTTTTATATTTATGCGATTAATTTATTTATATGGTGGCAATAACGTCTCATAAATTGTCTATTAACTATTTGTTATATTATACGATGCGATGTTGTCGTATTTTATTTCCTTGCGCTATACCATAAACTAACGAATACATTGTCATTTGTTAGCCATGTTCCATACATTAAATCACTACCTGTTACGAAGATGCTACAATAAAACAGTTGTGTTAATTCTGGCAAATGTTTTACTGTTAATCACTTCCATGATTAATAGATATACGGGGCTTGTTGTTTTACATGATATATGTTGTGACCACGATTTTATCAGATCGTTAATTTCCCGCGAAACATCTATAAATAAAATCGTACTGTATGGTTTACCTTAACGACATTATTGTATGGAATTTGTGGTATTACGACCTAATTTAATTTAAACTTTGTTGAAGTTGTTGTTTTAATGACATAATATACAATATCAAATAAGTAAACTGGTGATTAACTAATTATCAACGTTTCCAAAGAAACTCCGCGTTTCGCGGAATAAAAATAAAGGTTGGAAAAAAGTAAAAATTTGAATGAACAACGTTAAGAAAAATGAAAGTAGAATTAAAGAAGAATGGTTGAGTATGAGAGATGCTTATTTAAAGAATAATATTGTTTTGTTTCTATAACAATTTAAATTTGGAAATTTTGTTTATAAACAATAGAAATCTACTTCAATTGAACGCGTTGGTATTTGTTGGAAAATAATTTCATACAAATTATTTTTATGTAAATTAATATTTACAATATTTACAGGTTAATATTTACATAAATGGTGTTAATAAGTGATGGGCACAATCGAATGATTTTAACTATCGAATTGTTAGCAATCGAATGATTTTTACTATCGAATGATATTACTATCGAACAATGATTTTTACTATCAAATGATTTTACTATCGAATGATTTTAATATCGAATGATTTTACCATCGAATGATTTTACCATCGAATGATTTTACCATCGAATGATTTTACCATCGAATAATTTTACTATCAAATGATTTTACCATCGAATGATTGTAATGATTGTACTATCGAATGATTGTACCATCGTATGATTGTACTATCGAATGATTTTACTGATTTACAATCGAGTGATTCATTCGAGTATAAGTAACACACTTTCCGACATATTATTTTTATTTATATATTTTTTAAATGAAAAATGAAAAATTTCAAATATTAATAGCTCTCAATTGTCAAAAACTGTCGATTCATTTCGATAAATTACGAAAATAAGATAAAATAAAACTCAGTAAAAGAATAAAAAAAAAATACTGTTCAATATGTACATGTAAAAAATACGAATAAAAAGAGTAATTAATTAATAATTAAAAATATTTAATAAAAGCGTTTGTCACACTAACAAATGAAATAAATGAATTTATTAATTAATTAGTCGCCAGACTAACAGAACAAAATTAACTAATATAGTATATACCTAACTATAATATATATTAAAAAAAAATTTATTTAAAAATGTTCTACACAAAAATGAATAAAATAAATAAACAAACAAAAAATAAAAACGGTAAATAAATTGAATTTTATAAATTAAAACATATTATAAATTCAAATATTCAAATATCGACTACAGACATCAATGTAATAAACAAAGAAATAAAATTCTAAATTCAAATTAATAACAAATTAATTTAATCATTCGGTTTCGTGCATCACTTCCAATTTTTGTTGCCTTGTTTTATCGACTACTATTTTATATCGACTACTATTTTTCATCGACTACTATTTTTTAACGATGTACCGAGAGATTTTAACTATCGAATTATTCGAATGAATTCATTCGATTGTGCCCATCACTACGTACAACATAAAATAATTGACGATTGCAATTAACTCAACAAATGACATGTGGCATTATTCATATTTAAATGAATAGACGTTACCGATTCTTTACATTTTCGATCGTTGAATTGGAGATGGACGTCAGGTACGATAAATTCACCCACATCCGATGCAGCATAGCAGAACGCACCGCCCTCTGGCATAGGAGCTGGCAAACTGTTTTGAACGCCACTGCGGCGGCGGTTGCGGCGGTATAATAATAGGATCATAGCCGATTATAACTCCCATCATAGGCTTAGTACGCCGATAAATTTCAGGGAATATGAGGATAGAAACGCTTCCCGCGGGCGCTAATGCATGCAGACAGCGCTGCATAAAACACAGAGAACTGCATTACACAGCAAATTGCTTTAAGTCGAATGAGAACCGGGAAATTATTAGTTAAGCACTTCGTACCCTTTCACCCATCTAGTACACCCAACCAACTTGAATATATTGCGAATTACTTTCGGCGAAACTTTTCAAAAGTTTACTGTATGATTTATATTGCTGTAGCCTATTTGGTCGCAACAATAAATTGATATGACACGAAAGCCGCAGAAATAAAGCGTATTTATATTATTATTATTATATTTAAGAATATGGGAGTAGTAGGATGTCGGATGAAAAGTATGCAGAGAGTGAAGAAAGAGGGAGGGAAGTATCCGACGAGTATTTTAGACTGATTTAATTTGTTTTATCTTAAATCAAGTATATTAATAATTTTCTTGTATAAAGCTCTTGTCTTCAAATGATAAGAGAGATAATTTTGTACCAGTTTCATTTATCTACAGTGTGTCTATAAATGATTGACGCGTCCTTGACTCTAAATAATCGGTAAGTGTTAAGTGAGATAATTTTGTACCAGTTTCATTTATCTACAGTGTGTCTATAAATGATTGACGCGTCCTTGACTCTAAATAATCGGTAAGTGTTTATTAAATACCGAACTTTTTGTAATTGTTTTGGTATCGCTTACTAGTGTAAAAATCAGCTAACGTTTCTCTAAATGTTTAAATAAATACTTCTCATACGTTTAGTAAAATGATTAAATTTCAAAAAATTAAATTAATAACAAAGAAGTAATGATATAAAACTATCAGGATGTTGTTGCAATTTCTTTTTCTAAATTTTACCCGATGTATGCAGAAAACGATTTGTGGTATAATTACGTACTCGGTGGGATGTATGAGACGAACCGTACGTCAGTTGAATTTATTCCCGCGAGACGTCGACATGGAATGAAGAGAAAATTGAAAGAAATAAAAGAAAAGATTTCCTAATAGAACGGAAAAAAGAAATTGTTCGTATGTAGAGGAAAGACTGCGCCTCCGCTGCGATTAGATGACTTGTCAACCTTGCAGGAAAATTTCATTTTACAAACTTGTTTGGCAAGACAATTGAGCGGAATTGAAGTCGAAGCGGGGTGCGGAGAAAAATTGTGGATTACATAAAATAACGTTCCTTTGATAAACTGGAAACTTGTTTATTGTTCATTTGGCGAAATTGCACAAGTTGTACGCCCCGTCGAGCGCTTTTTTAAATTTTTTTTATCAAAGTAAACGCGGACGTTGGCGCCGATAAGTGCAATCATCGCTCGAAGCGTCGAACTTCCTTATGATAGAACAATCTTTGACTTCCGGTGACTCGAAAACGGTGTGGACAACGAATCGCCAGGGCGAACCGTATGCAAACACGGACTCGCAATCACGAACTGCAAATATTAATTTGATTGCTAATGTAATTTCTATGAATTTGACTATTCAAGAGAATCGCGTCAATTAATATATAAACACCGATCTCCATTCGACCGTCATAATTCCAAATGTATACAATCCGTGGACAATACATTTTCCGTGTTTGAATGCGTATACGCGTCCATAATATTAATTGCGGACTGTTCCAATTTAGTTTTAAGTTTCTTTTCCAAATAAAATGGCTTACAGTACGAAGTCTATATTTGCAAACGGATTCTTCCATCGTATTTCTGACAATTTTACATCATAACGTACTCAAGTTTAAAATTATTTTGGTGATAATTTCCGGACCATATTTTTTCATCGATTTCTACATTTCTATTTAATTAAATGGGATTTTGAACTCTAAAGCAACTTTGAAATTTCTTCATGTAGAGGGCGCCATATCCCATAAATAAGAGGCGTGCGCCCGATTTTTGAGACAGAATTTTGAAAAAGGAAAGCTGGAGAAAAGAAAGTGGACGATGATGCTGTTTATAAAAAGTGGTGGCAGAAGAAAGAGGAATATATTTAAATAAAAGAGAAAGAGAGAGAGAGTGAGTGAGAGAGAGTGAGTGAGTGAGAGAGAGAGAGCAAAAGAAGGGACAGAATTCAACTACCTGAGGTACGTCTTTGTCGAAGCGTTGACGAGAAAGGGGAAGAAAGTTGTCGATGAATGTATAAGGAGTATTTTATTATAAAGGGCGGAGGTGCGTTGTGTGGGTAAAGAGCTACGTAGATGGTATTACATTTGGGATCCTCAACGCCAGCTTATAAATAACGCAGGAAACGTATTGTGTGAAAGTGATTATAAAAGCTGGAAAAAAGTTGAAAAATTGGAAAATAAAAGCGATCGGAAAATTGTAAGAAAAATTATGAGAAAAGTGGGGTCTATGGTAAAGTTGCTTCAGCTTCAGCTACCTAAGTTCAATTCCTCTAACTTAACTTAAATTATTCAACGTCAGTTGCCTAACTCCCATTTATTTTAATGCTTCATCGTCAGCGTCAGTTTACTGATTACATCTTTAGTGATCCGTCTAAAAATATGTTTAGCGTTAACTTCCTAATTTCAACTTTCTTTCAGTTTCGTCGTCGTCAGCTACTTGAACTGTTTTTCAAAGTAAAATTGTTTGTCATTTTTTTTTCAAGATAAACTTGCTTCAGCATAATCTGATTAAGTTCAGCTTAAAAGACGAGGTGGGAAACAAGAAATTATGAAATTGTCGGACTAATTGCAGAAAATGTAAAAAGGGGGAGCAACTAGAAAAGAAAAGTGATGAACACAAGTGTTAGGAAAAGCAAAAGAAGTAAATATAATGGAAAGTAAAGTCGGATAAATATGGGATTACCAAAGTGTTCGAATGTCGTAAATCGACGAAGGAAGATAAGAAAGTTTACCGTATGTACAGAAGCAAAGAGAAAATTGATACAAAGACTTAGAGTGGATGGAGTGAAGGGATGGAATTACAGAATGTGATTGAAGTGGTTAATAATAAAGAAACTAAGGAGAAAATAATGAAGAAGTATATAAATAATCGCATTTAAGAAGTAAATATAAGACAGAAATGGAAATTCGTACTACAATAAGAGATTTTATTTAAAACTTCAAATTTTTCTATGGTAAAGTTGCTTCAGCGTCAGCTACCTAATTTCAGTTCCTTTAACTTCTTTTTTAAAGTAAATTTGTTCAACGTCAGTTGCCCAACTACCTTGTTTTAATGCTTCAGCGTCGACCTTCTTTATGCAAGATTAATTTGCTTCAATCAGCTGTTAAACTTCAACTTCTTTTTGTGTAATGTTGCAACAGCATCGGGTGCCATACTTCAATTTTTTTCAAGGTAACTTTGGTCAACATTTTTCGAGCAACATTCAGTTGAATAGCTTGAACTTTTCCTCAAAGTAAAGTTGTATCATCGTCAGCTTTCAAACTTCAACTGTTTCTCATGGTGAAGTTGTTTAGCATGAGCTACTTAACTACAACTTTTTGTAGGCTAAGTTGTTTATGTGCCAGCTGTCTAACTTCAGTTCTTTTTGAAGATAGTTTTAGTATTAATTGTCAAGTTTATCTATGGTAAAGTTGCTTCAGCGTCAGCTATCTAAGTTCAAGTTCTCTAACTTAAATTATTCAACGTCAGTTGCCTAACTACCATTTATTTTAATGCTTCAGCGTCAGAGTCAGTTTACTGATTTCATCTTTAGTGATCTGTTTAAAAATATGTTTAGCGTTAACTTTCTAACTTTCTTTCAGTTGCATCGTCGTCAGCTACTTGAACTGTTTTTCAAAGTAAAATTGTTTTAGTGTCAGT
>JAFFZR010005573.1:0-65641 GCA_018397195.1 Lethrus apterus
ACATTAAGTTATTTTATCCTTGCCAAAGTAATTTTTTCATATTTATGTTTAAATATCGTGGAAACGGAAAACTGTTCACCCTTATCTATTATAACAAATACTAAAAATAAATTATTTTATGATATGGATGAATTTCATGTATAGATTTTTAAAATATTAAAATTTCGATATTATTTAGTATAATATTCTCTGACAAAAATGTTTGTTTAATAAATATAAATGAGGACACGCAAAATGCAATTATATTATTAGTTCATTGTTGTTTACAATTTGTTTAATAAATATTTTCATAAATACGTGTAATTTATTAACACCATTAATTTTCCAGTTATGTTATTCCAAATATAACGTCTTGGTATAACGTCATATTTATAAAGTAAGCGGTATAAGACTCAAAGTATTCTTAATTTTTTTAAAGCTAGGTGTTGAATCCTAAATTGAAATTTGTAATTTGTAATGTTAAGATTTTTGTTTTGTTTTGCCATGTTATCCTCTTACGAAGCGTGGAATTTCTCAATTTTGAGCTGTCCATTTTCTCTATCTCATTTTCATCCATTTTCTATATCTTCGCAAGAATAAAAAAAAACCAACTTCTTCACCTTCTTTACATCAACCACTCTCCACGTTAGCAAATCTAAGATCTCTAAGAATGTGTCCTCTTTCTCCAAATTTATTACCATATATGGATATGAATTTATACAGTGTGGTGATAAAGTTTGGAACAAAATTCATAAAAGCGTTTTATAATGTTTTTAAGAAAATCGCTCGGACAGGTCAATTTTTGTTTTTAAAATGCCGTCTTCTGACGTTAATTTTTGGAATGACGTCATTTGTTTTTGCACAATGACGTCATCATAAATTTTTTTAAATGACAACCCCCGCTTTTTTCTTCTGTTTTTAATAGACCTTCTTACTACTTAAACGGTGATGTAAAAAAATTGGTACCTCACATAACAATTTTTTTGAATAAATGACACATTTACTTCAGATCGTCAGTGGTTATAATTTAGTAAAAATAATAATCGTAAACATTCTAAATTAAAGCAAATAACGAAGAGTGAAGCTTTAAGGTGCATTGACGTCATTATCGATTTTTTTAAATGACACCTCTTATTTTTTTCTTTTGCTTTTGATAGACCTCCTTGATGTTTAAGTTGTGATTACCGAATTAATTCTTTACATAAGAACTTTTCTGATAAAAATAACATTTTTTCTTCAAAAAATTAAAATTTTTGCTTAAAAGAAAAAATTTAAATGTGTCATTTATTCAAAAAAATGATTTATGTAAGGTACCAATTTTTTTACATCACCGTTTAAGTAGTAAGAAAGTCTATTAAAAACAGAAGAAAAAAGTGGGGGTTGTCATTTAAAAAAAATTATGATGACGTCATTGTGCAAAAACAAATGACGTCATTTCAAAAAAATTAACGTCAGAAGACGGCATTTCAAAACAAAAATTGACCTGTCCGAGCGATTTTCTTAAAAACATTATAGAACGATTTTATGAATTTTGTTCCAAACTTTATCACCACACTGTATATATAAGAAAGTTATTGAAATAAATTTATTGATTTTTTATGAAGGTTGATTATACACTATAATATGTGATATACAAGTATTTGATAAAAAAAATTTAATTAATTGTGGTACAGATTGTGTATAGAAATGCGAAAACGGATATTAATGGAAGCTATATTGGAAAAATTCTTTTTGGATTATTTTGTTGAGATTTCAATAACCAATGTCCTAGTGCTTTTAATGTAATTTAATGTTTTAATAAAGTTCAATTTTTAGTTGCTTTGGTATTACGTATCTGTGTAAAATAATAAAATTGAAATCCATCCTATCGTTGATAATATAGCGAAGTTTATAGTATGCTTACAGTTTACAATAAAATGTTAAACAATTTGTAAACAATTTAACTATAAAAAAATGATATATTAAGATATTAAAATGTTACGATTTTCGCTAATAGATTGTCCTTAGGTATAATAGAACTCGGAAAACAAAAATTTGGGGACTAATTGATTGTAATGTTGAAAGTTACTGGTTTTGTTGTGTTAAGTCACGCAGACGTCGGCGTCGTCTTATCTGTGGACTGAATGAATTTGACCCATTCTCTACTAATCGATAGTGTCAATTGTTTCGAAACTATTCTTATAAAAGTAGCAAAATTCATTGCAAATTGAGTTTTATTTCAAAACCATTTCCTGAAATCCAACAAATTCCTTGGATCATTTTCATTTTTACACAAACACATTTAAAAGATTATCGTCGTATTACGCAGTTGGATTATTACTAATCAGTATGTTTTTTTTTTTTTTAAATTAAACAACATTTAAAGTTACATGTGATTTTAAAACTTTGACACTTTTCATAATCAAAGTGTGTTGGAACCAGAAGATTCAGATGGGACCACATGGGTAAATCTTGGCAAGCAATATTTGGAGTTTTTTAATATGAAAAAAATATCAGAAATCGTCCAATACAATTGTTTTAGTTTTAGATATTTTTTCGCCTTTAAAGAAATTTGCTTTTTTGTTTTGTTGATTCCCTCCCACCACTCGTCTTAAGTTCTTGAAGAACTGAACTGAACTGATAGGGACGGATTTAGTTGAGATCCATTATAATCAATTTTTCTACGTTGCCTTCAAGAGTCACGTTTAAAAGATTAGCGTCAAATTATTACGCAGTTGGACTATACTATTACTCATAAATATATATATTTTAAATTGAACGACACGTGATTTTAAAACTTTACAAGAAAGACACTTTTCATAATCAAAGTGTGTTGGAACCAGAAGATTCAGATGGGACCACATGGGGGGGATCTGGCCATTAGTACAATACATACAATGTTTGGAATTTTTTAATATGAAAAAATCATCAGGAATCGTCCAATACAATTGTTTTAGTTTTAGACATTTTCTCGCATTCAAAGAAATTTCTTGAAGAACTTAACTGAACTGAGGAGGGATTTACTTGAGATCCATTATAATCAGTTTTTGCAACGTTGTCTTCAAAGGTGTTGAATTACTGCTGAAATTCAACACCTCTTTAGTAGACTTTGGAAATCTTATATTATTTTTGTGAAAGATCGGATAGCAGTTTAAAAATATTCCTGTACGTTTGTAACTTTTAATGTATTTATTTTTAATTAAAAATTTTAATAACTAAAAATAATCAAAAATATAACTGCAAAATTAACTCTATTTAGTGGCATGAGAGAATGTTGATACATTTTTATTGTATATATAATATAATGAAAATATTATCAATTACGTTAAAGGTTGATTTTTCAGGTGTAGATAAAATGTAAGTGACGAAGTATTTTTGTTAAAGTCAAATTAGGTCCCATGATAATAAACAAAATGATGATCATTTGTCCCGTATGTTTGTATAAATGTAATACAGGTAAAATAGTAGTAATGTCACGAACTTATCACTGATATTAACGGGATATGCCTTTCACGAGGGTTATTGTCAGTTTCCGTGGGGTTGAACCGGGTACATCCGACATTAGTAGTAGTTGGTGTGCGTGCTGTGAACAAAGTGTAAGCGAACCATTAGACAATTAGTTAGGTGTTATCTAGCCAAGTGCACAAACACATGAATATTAATGTAGCCTTTCATTTGGGACTTGGCTTTACATTTAACTTGTATCACCTCTCTAGCTTTTTCAACACACAACTGAATTTTAAATACATGCACTATGTTAACACCTAAACACAAACTTCATTATTTCTAACTCTCCTTAACTTAACGTTTGTTTTATATATTTTCCATTTAATTGAAAATAAAATTAAAATACTACAAAAAACGATTTCATTTAACATATATAAAAACATAACCCACAATTTTTTTATTTATGTCGCCGTATAATAAAACTGTCAACAATATTACATCATTATATTAATATTAAGTTAGCAAGCCACTCTCCCATCTCATGGAACGAGATGAGAAAATGACATCTCGTGTTATTTTGAGGTCCGGTTTTTTGGTTGTATATCCACATGAAAAATGATTCACGAATTTACTTAACGTGTTGGGTAATAAATCGTAATAAAATAAATATTTCAAAAACCCAACATTTCACTACATTTATTTGTCTACATAATAAATTTTATATAATAAAAACGTGTTGGTTAACAAATGACATGAAATATTGTTTTTATTTCCAATAAATTTATGTTAATAAATATCACATATTATAAAAAAAAGTCTACAATGTAAATATAATGTTTGTGTATCAGTTGGAATGGTATAAGTCACTTGAGCTTTAGAAATCAAGAAATTGCAGTTCGATTTTCGTTCATATTTAATAATTAATTAATAATTTAATGGAAAAACTTTTTTTCTAAGTCTAAATTTTTAAATTTAAATACGGTAAACGATTAAATTGGCAGAAATCAACCAAACAGTAGAATTATTATGGTTATTATCAATACCTATTCACATACAATTAGGTTATAATCCAAAATTACTGCCTATAAATGCATACTACAGATGCGTTTCCTCATATTATTAATTAATATAATTACATTGTGTGAACATATTTGCAAAGCTGAATTAATATTTATATGTAAGACGTAACTGTGTTAGCTTGAGATTCATCATATTAATGTGATTTACTACCAAATTTCTGTATCAGTTCTAAATATTAATAGTAAAATGTCACGGACGCAATTGGTTCTCTAATATAGTTTGCATGTTGCTAAACAACTAAATATATATCGTAATTAGATTTACTGCAACGTAAAATTTTAATTACACAATTTGCATTTTATCATAAAACAAGGTAAAGTATTATATTAATTTCTGAACTGATATCAAAGTGGCATAACCATTATTTTATAAATAAATCGTGTTTCTACTTTGTAGAAAACCCAAGAAACATTTTTCATGTAAGTCACGTAAAAAGTTATTTAAAAATGTCACTAAAAGTTTATATTTTTAGCAATAATTTTCTTGCTGACATGCAAGCTTGCATCTTTTATTCATTCACAACTTTTCAAATTATGAAAAGTTTGTAATTGTTGATTTTAATTTATATCTTTAACAAAATTGGCATTTATAAAAATTCATAACAAGTAACACACACACACATATATATATATATATATATATAGTAATTGAAAAAATGATTGTAAATGCAGAGGATTGTTTCAATACAATCTCTCATTTACACATGATGTCATATATATATATATATATATTTATTGTAAACTAAAACTATAGTAACGAATAAAAATAGATTATATTGAAATTAATATAACATAAAATTGCTTCAAATATAACAGCTTGTTTCAATTCCATCCATGTTCAACAATATAAAATGGTAACATTTTACAAAGTAAATGCCAAGAAAGTAATTTTGAAAAATAAAATATTTTATAATCATTTTAAAGTACGTGATCCGATTACAGCAGAAAATATACTTTACGACGTTGTCTTAGAAGGATGATTATTATAATTTACTTGTTAGATTTTATATTGTCAGTTTAAATAATGTCACTATTTGCATTTTAAATATTATCAACGGGTATTTTTTACATTTTAACTGTTTATAAAAATAAATTTTAAATTAAACAAAATTAAATAAACACACTATATTTAATTAAATAAACACAAACTTGTTATAAAAGGATTTTAAATCGAATTTAATATTGAATTTCCATCTTTGCTCATATAAAAATGCATTTAAGAAGTATTTGTTGAAAAATATAATAACATAATACCGAGCATTAACAACAATAATAAATGACAATTTCTTGACGATTTTTCAGTTTATTATTTTAAATAGCATTAAAAAATGAAGGCTTCAAATGAAACTACAAAGAGCTAGAAATGTAAAACTGATAAGAAAAATCACTAAAAATTACAAAATTAATAATGTCTACTAAATCACTAAAATCACTAAATCACTAAAAACGATTGGATTCTTATTTTGAAGAATTTCAGCTTTTTTTATGGAAAGGTCTCCAACATTTAAAATTAAGAATGGTTAAAACAATTGTTGATATCGTTAACATAAATAACAAAGAATAAGGGTTTATGATGAGAACCCTGCGCGATGTTTGTTGTCTAGTATAAGGTTGATCCATTTAGTAATATATGAGTATTTTTAAATTGTTTTTTATCAAAAACATCAGTATAAATAAAAGAAATGGTGGTTAATTTTCGATATACAAGTATTAGAAATTCATACTCATTTCATTCGATTTTTATAAAAATGCAATAATTCAATCATAAGATTCGACTAACAGTTGCCGTGAATCATTCTATATTCAGTAATATTCAGTATTGATGGTGTTCAGTAATACCCTATTTGTCACAAAGAATTGTTGTGATAAGTTTTACAGATCACTGAGTTCGTGCTTCTCTGGAAATGCATAAATCCAATAAATTGACTTACATTTTATCGTACAATGGCAGTAATAATTTCAAGTTTTATCGCTAATCAATCGGCGATCATCAATGACTTATCATCTATTCGAATTTTATATTTCGTTTTGAACACTATACGAAAATATAAAGAATTTAGAAATAAAGAATTTCGAATTTTAAATAAACTTCGAACATAATTTAAAAAATTATTGTAATAGTTTTATAAAGCAATCTCAGTTTGAGATTGGATTGAGATTGGAAAATGAAATAATTCAAAAACTAGTTGTTTCGTTAAATGGCATTAAAACATATTGTTTGGTTATACGATTAACGTCACCTGTCCCCAGAAATATCCTTACGTATAATTTCATCAATCATACTTTAAGGCTAGGTAATGTAATATTCATTAAACTTATCAATAATCTTTGACGGTTAAATTAATATTAAACCGTCAATTTCAATAATAATATGATTTATGTTTTGGCAATTTTACGTCAATTTTCTCATGTTTTAGGTATCAATTTAAATGTTATTTTGAGCGAGTATTTTCCGGATTATATTTCTGTATTTAAAAACCGTTTCTGACATTTATGATTTATACCTATGTATAATTTGATATTTGTTATATTTATAAAATAATTTATTTATAAATAAATTAACTACGTCTTTAAAATAAATCTTTGTTTTTGTCTTTCCATTCTATACGAATGGTGCAAACCGATTTAAAAAAAATCAAACAAGTAACTTCCTTTGACTTTGACTTATCATTATTATATATTATAGTCCGTAGTATAAATATTTTTTGAATGGAAATGGATCTGACTTGGTGGGTGTTGGGGTAAGTATAGTTCGGCAGATAGTCTCTGGTCCAACAGCTCGTGCCAAACACGTTTCAGCACGACTGAAGTTTATGTGACCGGCAAAATCTGACAACTGAATTTATTACCAACTAAAATATTATTTGATGTAAATAGAACACTAACAATAAGTAATATATTGATTACAATATTACTAAAAGCTCTTGTTATGCCAATTTTAATGCTAAATAATATTTTTTCAAAAAATATTTTATTTTCAATTATTGCAACAATTAGTGAGCATTTTTTGTTCAACATTTAGAAATAAATATCGCAATATTTAATAACTAAATTTTACGAATAGTTTTTGAATATTTGTCAAATTACACGAATTATAACGAATTCATTTTCTTATCCCGATATGATCCTCTCTGATTTATGCGCATTCTTACCTGGAAAAAATATTTTACCCTATTATCTTCTTCATGGAGCAATATTTTCTTCAATGACAGGAATGATTGGACGACGCAAAATTCGTCAATCAGATTAAATCGTTTCTGTTTGAATTATTTAAAGTTGCAACCTTAAATGTATTCTTTTCATTTATTGTTTTTAAATTGGCGGTGATTTAAAATCGTTTTAAAAAGTTTTAATCGCAATTACCATGAATTATAAATAAATAAAGTTCAGATGTATATAACAGTTATTTACAAATGCGTGCATCTGAAAAATATAGAATATATTCGCAAAATTTAAATATTAATCTGGCAAAAATATATAATGTCAATAGAGTTGTAAAGGAATCTGCATATGAAAATTCCTAAAAAGTTGTATACAGAAATAATGTGCTTTATATAAAAAAAAACGTCAATGGTTGCTTGCAACATCGGAAGCAGTTGTCGGAATATGTGCAACTTTGTGATCAGACGTGGGAATTCAATTTATAACATTGAACGTTTTATCATTTTGTTATAGTCGTGTATTCCGTTAAATAAAAATCTTTATATGCAATAACGTTCAATAAAAAGCAAATTTAAGAATTTCACAAATGATACAAATATGTGAGTGAGCGTTTTTATATTTAAAATATTTACATTTCGTTTTGAGATTTCTAAAAACTACTAATATAAACGTTATGGAAAGTACGATAAAGCCTGGCACATATTGAATTGTTTTCTTATGCTTGCAAAATATTTAAGTCGACAGCCACGTGCATTAAGCAAACTTGTTGATCAAGAATATTTTTACATTGTTGAATCAGCAAATATCCTAGCACGCATTAAAAACGAGACGAGATCTTGTTACTTTGAATAACAAAACGTCTATTCAAGCATTTCTAATCAACATTTATGAAGAGACATTTTATTACTAACTAAATTTAATATGTTTGCTTGTAAATTGATGAATTTTATCGCTTTGATAATATACTGATTTATAGTTGTAGGAAATGCAACAATAAAATCTATTTTTGTAGGAATTTTGTAGAGAAATTGCAAAGTTGTAAAATTTTAAAGTGTATATTTCTTGTTTGGTTTTAATGCCAGTTTGCATGTTTCCCGTAACGGATTTTATAAATTTATTGTTGGGTATAAATTGTATAAAATTACTATTTCATGCAATTTATTATGGAATTTTTTCGTTTTGATTTAATTAATAATATGGGATTTTATTTGCTTATTTTTTTGATTGGTGAGGATATTTCTTGCATAGAAATGTAGTTTCCGTTATATACAAGAATCACAATAAGTCAGAACATCCGGTAGATAATGAAATGAGGATCATAGTGAATGATATCGTGCCTGGTACGGATAATGATAACCTCAAGCTTACAAGCTGGTTACCAACCTTACAACGTTTTCATCCTATCTTTTCATATCCTACTAAGACTTTATTTCTGCCTCGCATTTCTCTACATCTTTACTCAGAATTCATTACTTTAATAGAGTTTCATTTAATACCAATCACGACTTAATAATTTATAACCTTTGCATAAAATTACTCGTATAACACGTTAAGAATTTGCTCATTTCGAATTGGAATTACATTTCTATGGTTTATATGTATGCGATGACAAATCATAAACCTAAGATATAATGTTAAGAATTAATTCTGAAAAATATATCACATTAATGAAATATTTTTTTAACAAATAAAAAATTTATCAGCGTTTATTTGAAAAATGAATTATTTAACATAACAATTAAAGTACTATGAAAAATTAACGATTTGTTTACATTCTTATACCTACTTAAAAGTTTCAGCCGCAGAGTGCATTTAAAAATATTTGTTTTTCGAAGATTTTAACTGAAAATCAATTTGAAGAAGCTTTGAAAGTTTTGATGAAAATTTACGGATAAAAACTTCTTAATTTACATCCAATTTTTAATTTTAAATACAAATTAAAGAACTTACGTACGTCAGTTAGTTAATTTTTTTATTTTGTATTAAGAACAAAACACGAAATTTACTGAAAGGGTATATATATGTTTATTTAATTAAAGTTCAAATATATAGAGTGATGTACTTTAGATAGCAAAGCTTTAGAATGAGTATATTGTACAAGGATTTTAGAATAACCGAAAATTTTGATTATACAAAGTCTTTATACAAACTTTCAAGTTACAGCGAAAGTGTTTCCTTGATAACGAATAATAAGTTTTGATAATTAAAACTTGTTTTGTATTTATACGCTAACAAAGATAATTATGTAGATACATAACTTTTAACTAAGTTTAATTAGAATTTGTAATTTTAATTTTGCTTTAAACTTTTCACGAAGAAAAATATTTTGACCAATTAATTAAAACTGAAAATCAATTTTTACAATTTCTGTATATAGGAAAGAATTTAAATTATTTTTGAAACCTTTGAATCGCGATTCATTATTTGGAAGGTTTATTCAGAAAGGGATATAAATATTCATTATTGTAATTTCATGATCTCGTCTACAAGTAAAATTACTGATATTTTCTCTAACAGCAAGTTTACAATAAACCAGAGATATAAATAAAGTAAAAGATTTGCAAGAAATAAGGCATGTTGCAAACTAATTCAACTTTTATAAGAACGGAAGAATTACGAATTCTACAAATGATAATTTGTGAGACATTTTAAATATTCCACAAACGTATTTCCTGAAAAGTAACGTATTGTCAAGTTAAAAATACTAAATAAATATTTCATATTTTTATATTTACAGTCAATCCATTTATATTTATATTTAACGAATTAAAGAAAAACTACATAATCAATGTAATTTTTTGTTTGATAAATTGTATATTTTAATAGATTTCAGTGTTTGTAATTTATATCAACGTACAATAAAAAATAGAAAAGGCTGAATTTTACGGCTCAAATTAATGGGAACTTTTTGCTTCTGCTTAGATGGCGCATCATAAGCTTTCTAGTTATGAACGTTGCTTTTTAAGCAATTCTTTACAAATTAGCGTAAAAAAATGACAAACAAAATAATCTTGACTCTTTTCGGACCATCCTATCATGCTTTATTTCCCAAGATGATTAGCTCTGAAGAAGCCGCTCGCATCAGATGAAACATTGATTCCTATAAAATTTACGATTGGGCCGTAAGCCAAGAATTGCAACATAAATAAAGTTCAAAATATTTTTTATACTTTTATTCTTTATCCTGAAAACAATTTATTATCATAATGCACATTGATGAATGGGTTTAGATTATTAATTAATATATATGAAATTTAAAACACTGTTATAAATCATAGACTAAAGTTTCAAATACCACAGTTATATTTTGTGCTTAATTAGCTCCGACGATCTTACAAATTCGTTTTCGAAATTACTGAAATATTACGCAAATCAAACAATACAAATAAATGGAAGAAACGAGCTATAACAAAGCGGAAACTAATGACTAATGAATAAATCACACTGAAAACTTCGTGAAAAATATTACGGCTGTAATAAGTCGTCTAAAACTTACATTTAAATTATTTTTTGTTATTAGGATTATGTAGCAAATATATTTAAATTTCCAAATTTTGGTATTGTACTGTGTCTAGATAACGATTTTACATTTGGATGCGCATAAGTCAAAGACGAGAAATCGAGTAGTTGGGAAACTTGGGAATGCGAAATTTTGTCTAATGAATAAATCACATAGAAAATTATGTAAATTATAGTTGGATAAGGCGAGTAATTAATTTTCATGTACTAATGGGTTGGTGCAGTATATTATAAATCAGATTAATAAATCAAGCTAATTATTACAATTATTGTTTTACAAATATATTACAGTTTGCGAATTTTATACATTTGGATAAGGTGTTTTTTTTTATATAAATTGAAATGTGTTACTAAAGGTGACGATATTTTTCAAATGAGAACGTAGAAGCGCATCTCGTGATTTTAACAAGAAGGGACAGCAGGTGTCTAGACCGAACAGAGACAGTATCTGTGGCGTGTCTCAAGGATCCTGTCACGCCGCGGACACATCCTGCGCACTTCATTCCCGATTCGCGATTGTTATTCAGTAACCCGTAACGATTCATGCAAATGTAACATGATGAATTGGAAACATTGGTTCCAAATTACAAAGTTGGGAAAAGTTCGTGACTGGGTGGTTTACCTCAGAAATGATTACACGATAGCCACATGTTGAGTCTCTCCACATACCTGCTTTATTAGAAGGGGTGTTATGATTCAACGATAACTTTGCAGGTTCCAATTTGTTGGTAACCTGAAGAGGTCCTGATGGAGACATTGCAGTCATAGCTGGAGCCGGCATCATCAAAGTTGACATCGTCAACATCTTCTCCAATTATTTATTTCGTCTATGATTATTATATTAAAATATGTTATGTTTTTTGGGTTAGAAATTCTATATGTTCTTTGCAGGTACGTAATCTCACTGATGTGTTGCACTATCTACATTGGCGCGTGCGATGCCGCGTGCGCTCAGGTCAGGCGGCTAAACTAGCCGCGCGGGCCGCTACTCGAAGACTGCAGGTCGTGTACTCGACTCATGCTGTTGGGGGTGGCAGGACGCGAGGGTGGGATTCAACACTCTCCGTGCTATCACGAGCAACGGACGACTCAAACTGCAGCCTGGCGGCGGCGCTCTCTCACATACCACTTGCCTGCCCCAGCAGGATGGTGCGCGCGACAACCCCGCGAAAAAACCTATGGCTATATCAACAATCATATATAGTTGGCGCTAGCATATTTAATTGATCATCATACATTTACCTCGCCACAAATAGCCAAACTTTCATAATTTTCATAAATATTTTTGAACAAACCTTTTTTTCCTCATTTAACATCTCATTCCAAAACTAACAACCATTTCAACAACATAAATTCGAATTAAATTAATCTGACATCCCTTAACAACAAAAATTCATGATTTTAAAACTTACATATACTGCGTAACAACCTTGATATAATCGGCTGAAACTCGGCTTTCGCGTGATGATGACAATTATTACATTAATATAGGTAGGTATTTCGTGATGCTCGAAGGGGTGCAGTTTGTGTCTAGTGTATTTACGTTCGTCATATTTTTTTCACTTGACGTAATATATATGTAGACACAAATAACTATAAAAAACTATCGATAAACTAAATGATTGTCACCACAAAATTTGCATTTAATTAGTGTTGAATTTCACGTTAAATATCGAGTTTAGAATCGATATAGGAGAGTTTCGCATAATTTTTAATACTGTAATTCGAAAACTCAAAGAGATAAGAAAACATGACGTTAATTAGCATCAAATTTTATATCGGAAGTCGCTTGCAGCTATTTGTGATATTTTTTCTCTTCAATAAGGAAACTTTTTTTCCGAAAATATGCAACGGTAATTGTCCGGATGCAACAATTGAAGCAAAGCACAAGCTATAACTTTCAAACCAGGGTGTTTTTAAATATTTAAATATTTTTAAATAAACGAAAAGTACAATAATTATCATTGCTGAATGGGGTAAACATCTAAATTCTTAAAATGAATGGATATATACATATGCATCAAACAGCACTAATTCAAAAATTACTTAATATGCGAATTTAAAAAGGCAGTATTTACTCTAAATCATTTTAACTTACATTTTATGCCGATTTTTTTTAATTCTACAAAATGTTATAATAATTTAATTTCCATAAAAATTGTCGATCATTTAGTGCGTCGTTTTTGACATAGTTCTGTTAAATGTAATCATCTAACAACACGATACAAGAAATTCGCAACTGGTGATTTAACCGTTGTGCCAATTATTTTAAATGAACTTGCAGCCAATTTACAAAATTGTTGGTTCGAATGTTATGTTACACCCGATATAACAAAATATAATTACTTAGCTTAATTTTCAACGTGTTTCTTAGAAAATAAAAAAATGGTGGATGCGCCGGTTAAAATTTATTTAATACATATCTGATTATGTCAGTTCTTAATATGATTATTGGTATTGGTACATACTCGTAAATAAGCTAAGAAATGTCTGCCAATTATAAATTTCTGTTATGCTTTTGACGTAAACTGAATTTATAGATTAACGATGACGCAAGTTATAATGCAAGTATATAATGATATACGTATTTAGTTTGGAAATTGGATCTTTCGTAAATATTTATTGAAAATCCTTTGTCCAACACAATTGCCGCATAGGCCCATCAACAGCCGAATGCATTACATGTCCTAGATCCATTAAAGCGCAAAAGCGGCTTACTGTCACATACCGCATTTCCTCCAAAGATAACTGGAAATGCAGTCATCGCCTGATTTTTATGTCAAAATGTCAGAAAGCTATTCATGGCCATTACGTGAATCGACATGGACGTTACATTTTTCGATCTCACTGCACTACGGAAACTTGTCTACCTTACAATAAGTAACAGGTGGCCAACACACAGCTCGGCATATCTCCGTGCGCATAATTAGACACGTTCAACGAAGCGTTGCCCACATGAAAATAAACTGGTCTCGGTGAGATTTACCACGTCAGCTAAACTATCCAAGTGGGATGTGAATTGCTACGGTTAAGATTACAGTAACCGTATTAACATCCCGGTATTAATTTGATTGACACTTTTACGCAATTAAAAATTTTTACAGCCAAATTATTTTATTCTATATTTTTTTACTTTTTATAAACATTTTAAGAAACTCAGAAAACTCCATTGCTTTCCAAAAGACACAAAATCCTATGGAAAAATGGTGCACATAGAATTCCAAGATCCAGTATACAATTACAAAATTTCAGAAACGTTAGAAATTATGGGGAAGAAACAAACAAGTAGAAGAATCTTTGGTTGATGTAGACTTCGTTTCTTAATATTAAGTGAAAGTTTAACATAAAAGGTAAATTCACAAACCAGAATTTCAACCTTTATTCATATGCCACATTTTTTATGGTCCCAATGACGTAAAAAATGTTATGTACTTTTTAATTAATTTCTTATGGTTTGAAAACTACAGTAGTAGGTAATTATATCTGCGTTCGTAATTTAAAATTATAATTCTTTAAAACTCTCTCTGTACAAGAAAAAATATAGGGGAGAAAGTTGGAATAAGGAAAACTAAGATAGAAGAATCAAATGCAAATCACAGGAAATATGAAGAACGATTAGTGTATGGAATTCATAGAATTGAAAAAACACAGAAGAAAATATAGAAGAATATGTTTAAGACGTGAAAATGTAAAGAAACTATTTAAAAAAAATTTGTATGGACTGAAGAATATATGAAATGCAAATACGAAGGAAATTGGGGTACGTTGTATGAGTGAATGAGGAAAGAAGCAAGTAGTTCTCTATATAAAACAGAACAGTGAGAATATCCTGCATAGTAAATAATTTTGCACAATCATACTAGAATTTGATTTTCGAAATGAAGATTTCTGAAAAATATATTGATTTTCTTGACGCGCTTTGTTTGTAATGGCAAGGTTACCCATATAATAAACATACATTGTTGAGTCATGTCATAAATTAATTAAAAATGCCATAGAAAATAACTACAATAAAAAAAAACGAACATGAAATCACGTTAAGAAACAAAAACATAAATTAGTATGTACCAGAATATTGCAATTTTCTGAAAAGACTCCTTTATTGTTCATTCCTGATTTATGCTTCGTGTATTTATAAAACAAATCCAATTATTATCGATAAATATAACATAAAGAAATCATCTATGGAAATTTTTAAGAATTATTAATTATTAAACGAATTCAAATGGGTGTTTTAATGAACATTTCGTATCTCACTGCACTGCGGTATCGCAAGAATTAGTTGCCTACCTTACAATAAGTAACAGGTGGCCGACACAGCACGGCATATCTCCGTTCGCATAATTAGGCACGTCCAACGTAACATTGCCCACATGATAATGAGCTCAACTATGAGATTTATCAGGTCAGCTTACCCATATAAGATGCATTAATACTGACATGAAATATTTCAACAAAATTTGTAGCAACATTTTGTATCAATTAAGTTTTAAAATTTGCATTTGAAAGTTTGTTAAAACTTAATAACAATTGCGTCGACTTTTAATAAAAGTTTATTTTAGAGATTTTAATATAAATATATTAAATTTCGAAAACTCATTTAAGAAGACTTTGATAATATATAAAGTGGCCTTAATCTCACTCGTATTATAAACGAACCAACTCGTCCAACTAATTCTTCTTCAACATTGCTTAATTTAATTATTGTTTCTAATTGCAGTTTCTCATTCAAACGATTCTGATGACGATATTTCGGGACATCAAGTAAGTGATTACGTCATTAATTTGCTTCAAATTTCAAATTCGCGATTTAAGGTTTTTTTAACGAAATACACAACAAAATTTATATATTTTTTTATTATTGAGCTTCCATCCAGTAAAAGCTTTCAAATGTAATAAAAAAACATTTCGACACACATTCACATTAAAATACATAAATATAAGTTTCATTAGTTTATATATTTTATTATTATTATTAATTTGATTTTTATTCTTGATTTCAAAATGTTTACTAATTTTTAGTAATATTTATTAAAATGTTTATTGAAATGTTATCGATATTATTACGAAATCAAGCAATGAATATGTTGATGGCTCATTTTATAGCTTTAAATAATTAGAATTTCATTTAGTGCTTAATTTGTTTCTCCTCTCTATTTAAACAAGCAGTGTGATTCTATTACCATCGCAATTTCCACTCGTTAACGTTTACCGTTTACCCAAGCGTGTTGTCTTCAAATTTAATGGTATTTAAAATTTCAAATTCTTATTTACAACCTAATATATAATTAATTTAAATCTTGAAAGTAGCGATATGTTTCAAAACACAATACTTTTTTTATTGTTATTATTAGGTATATTAACAAAAGCTTCCAGATTCAACCCTATGCTAATAAGTGTGTGCATAAAGCATATACAAGTGAAATATCCAAGTCGTGACACAATTTCTGCAGCTTTGCCTTGTGAATTATTTACTTCCATAACTATTTTCCTACTAGATTTGTATTTTCAAGATATTCGCGAATCATTATTAATTAAAAATAAAATCATTTACAAGTCTTAAATAATACATATTTACGATGAATATACAACAACTTATCAAATAATTCGTGATAATTTAATAAAAATTAATTGTTATTTCTCGAAAATTTGAATGAATAACCGTCACTTATGTAAGAAATGGTAAAAAGTTTAATTACTGAAAATCAGATTTGTTACTGCAATGCACATACCTATAAATTTTACAAATTGTGCACATGATTTATGATTTCATTAAAATTGTTTCATAACACTTATTTTAAGTAATTTTATATGCTCCATGTGCAGCATTTTTCCGTAAAATGCAAAGGAATGAAATTAAAAAATATTTTAGTATAAAAATATTATTTAAAAATTATTTAAATTGACTATACAATGATGGTTAATAGATACAATTATTTGAAATAAGGAGACTCCTAAATTTGAAAAAACAATGATTTTATTGTCATCGACATTTTCAGTATTAAATACGACCCTGTACGCGTTCATTTAAACAGTTTATGGTAAGAATATTGTTGTGAAATATTAATGTTCAACGATGATTTAACCCTAAATTTTTGTTATTGTCTCAGAAATTGGTCATTTTAAAACCAATAACTTGCAATTCATAATTAATCAGTGACAGTGATGGTTAATAATAAGTAATTTAAGATTATAAATATTTTTGCTGCTCGAAATATCATTGACGTCGTCCCGGTCTACAAAATATAATTTTGCAACTTTCATTGTTGAATTAATCAGCTTTCACCTGTTATTTTTTTAAATTTGTTGTTTTAAGCAATAAATACTGAACCCCAAACAATTCCTGGATGACTCTGACGTAAATAACTTATTGTAACCGTATCTTGAAAAACAGCTTCTTGTATAATATGTAAAATATAATAATGATGTTAATAAATAGAATAATTTCAATATATTGTGTAAAATAAATTGTTTCTTATTTTAACTTTTTAAATCAATTTTAAATATCGTTAAAAACAGTATTATTGAAATAATTTGTAAATTTTTAATATAATTTATTTAGTTTTACGCTTGGATATCAAATTCGTACAAATATGTAATAATTTTCAATTATTTTCCGGTTGATTGAATGAGGATTCCCACAATAACTAACTGTAATTATTTTAAACTCATTGGCCTTTTGGTGTTGGAATTACACGAGGGGCACCAGACTATCAAGCGAATTTTGTTACGCGATGCATGGTGTTGTTCAAACAGAATACAAAATAAGGCTTTCTGCTTGTTGGTGTAGCAATGTCAATTTCAAATGTCTATACTCGGGCAGGGCAGGTATTAGTATCTAGACTGCATGGCAAGTACTTAACAGCTTGCGGACATTATAAGCTGACTATTGTATAATTCAAACCAGCATCCATAGTTTTTCACAACCATTTATATTTCTCTTATATTTTAAACGTGACATTTTGCAAAAAAAAAAACATGAATACAGAAAAAAGAATTATAAGTGTTGATGTGAAACTGGTCTACGAATGTGCGAATATTTAATCAATCATTTGCTTTACGTTAATTAAAATAAATATAAATAATTAATAATAATAAATGTACTACTGTAAAAAGAAAAAATGCTCTATCGAATGATAGAGTAAAATTAACAAGTTCCCGTTTAAAAAAATTACGCAGACAGGCGTAACTCAAAAATGGAAGACAAAAAATTCAATTATTCTCAAATGTAGGTAAACAATTTCTTAAAAAAACGTTGTATTAAACATCCTAAAATGAATATTAAATAAATCGCCGTCTCCATACTTTTAACTAACCTGTATATATACATATATATATATATATATGTATCCTCAGTTGGCCATCTGCTGGCGGAATGCGAAAATTGAGATACTCTGTGACTCATATTCACATTTCCCTTCACAGGTGCATTTTAAATTATATTGTTTCTAAAATATGACATGCATGTGGGAAAATATGGGGAGATTTTCCCTACACAATTTGCATTGATGATTTATTAAATTTTCTTGCAATCGTATGTAGTGCCGTTTGTGTTTTACGTGACTACGGAAGTTCGATAAATAAAAAAATGTACAAAACAAAAATCATATGTTTTGTTGCATATATATTGATACGATATTGAAAATTTATTAACGTTGTTTCACATTCTTAGTAAACAGAAGAATTTTATAACATTATTCTTCGAAAAATAAAATCTTATAATTGTAATTATACAGGTTTATACAGTTTGAACAAATCTAATAATTTTAATAGGTGAGTGAAAAATTAGATAAATGTTAGATAATTTTGTCAAGATAGAACCGCCGTTTTTGCGGGTTTTAAACTTAAAATAATGGCAGGCACAAATTTTCTTAAGCTTTGATTATATAAATATATTATATATCTCTTAAAGTAATATTCAATACACAACAAGACCATTAATTTAATTTAGTTTACTAGTATCACTGTAATATCACCATATTTAGTTAATAATATGTTTGAGCTTGATTATTGGTTTACTTTATCATACTGTCAAATGGCTTAAATTAGTAAATTCATTAGCTACGGGAGATATTGTTTCAATTCTTTAATATCCATTAATTACATTTCGTAGTCAATCTGCATATTTAAAGACGAAAAGTTTTAACAAAAAAGGTCAAAAAAAATAAACCCTCTAGGTATAAAGGATAAAATAAATATCGTATAGCGTGCATTAAAAATATTTTAATTAGTTCTTTCTTTGGTTACAATTTGTTATAATTTTTTAATTAACTTTCGTCTAATTAATTCAAGCCTTCGAAAACAAAGTGTTTAAGGTCGATTCTTGTCAACGTAGTAATTTATAAGTTTAACATTACTTGCGGAGTTTTTCTAAAGATACGATCAAGTTTTGTTTAAAGAACGTGTTTTAATACACATTTAATTTGAATTTTTATTAGATATTTTTACAAAAGTGATTTATATTTCGAATTTGGCATTAAATTTAAAATAAGAATACGTAACTTACAAAAATTAGATTAATAAATTTAAATATAAAATTAAAGCTATAAGTCATAAAGAATAAAGAATTTTCAAAATTGTTTCATACAAAGTGTTTGAAGCATTCTTTTCTGAATTGAGTGATTGAATAATATTTTCCACAGTGTCGGTGCATTAAAATTTCTTATAGCGGTAAATTTGTTATTAAAGTACTAACATTAAACACTATAAGCATTTTTAAATTTAAATCTCGTTTGAAAATTTAAATTCATCCAACGATGGATTATTTGCTCCACTTCACTTCACATGCGTCATCTAATCCCATATTTTAGGTGTTCAAATTTAAATTTAAAAAAAAATCACAAATTTTGCTACTGATCCGGTATAATTTTTATTTTCTAATAAAAATATAACATGAAATGCAGTGTAAGAATTTTAAAATATATAAGTGCATCGCTACTGATCAGAGCTTTTAAAACCAAATCCTTTTTGTTTGAATAAAAATAAGGTGAAAATATTTACAGCATTTTTAATTTATGTATGTTATTGTGTCACGTGTACTTTCTAAATGATTGTATAAATTAAGATTTTATGCATTAATTTCCTTCAAAACAAATTTACAATATTATTTATTCTCCCAACAATTTTAATAATTGTTTTTAAAATTTTAAATCTGCTAGATTTATGTATCTGAACAATCGAGCTTTTGCAATATCATCAGTTTGATTATGTAATACTTTATATATAAAAATCAGTAGAGATTTACTACGTCTTAATTTAGGTCAACCGAAAACCTACTTCACAACAGAGCATCACGATAACCAGTTGCTGGATATATCCCATCTTGACAATAGCACAAGTAGTTTAGAACTTTTTTAAAAAATTTTACGTGGACATTGTAAGAAGGCGAACAAACAACCAAAGCATATTTTAACTCGGACCGCACAAAATAGTCGATAGTTAAATAATAGTTTCATTGTAATGGCATATTAGTTTCATTTAATTTAATTTAATAATACATAACAATTAAATTTAAAGCTCAAAACAATGAACGGTGGGTATCATTTATAAAAATAATAAAACATAATGGCCACTGATTTAAACCCTGCGGCACCACAAAATAATTTACAATAATATCTCATAATTTAAAAAGAATCATATAAAATGCCAGTCTGTGAAAAGCTCTAAATAGCTTTAATCAAAATGGTTCGTTCAATGGATTGTAAAAATTGGATTCGTTAAATTGGATATTTGTAGATTAGTTTTAAGTTCGCTTTTAACTGATGAATTAAGACAGAGATCGCAGTATAAAACTGACAGAAGAAATACAAAATACGATTTTTCTGGAAGTTATTTATGTGTATGAAAGATGAAATAAATTCTTTCGTCACAACAATTTTTGATTTCGATCAGTTAAAGTCGTTTTTCGTTTTCTAGTTTCCGTTATCAACTACATTTTCATGTCTATGGCAAAGGTGATTTGTAGATTGAGATCATCCGTAGAATTAAAATTTTGAAAATTCTTTAGGAGGCAGATTTGAAAATCGTAAAATCTCAGAATATTTTATCCCATTTTCCATGTCTAAAAATCGTTGTTCATACAAATCGAAGTTTATCGATGATTTTTTTAAACGAATTTGCTTTAATTAGCACAAAATATGAAATTTCGGGAGAATTAATAAAACTTTCACTTTTCACAGAAATTGTCATAGTTTTCGCTAAACTCATGGATATTATTCAAAATGAAACCAAAGATCAGTCTGTTAATGCGATTGTAAGATACAAGATCGTTTTTTTTTTGTGGAAACGTACCATTGGGCGAAAATCGCATATAATCCATCAAAATACAGGCGTGTTTCTTCAAAAATGAGATTTTTAATTTGTGGCTTGTGACCTTCTTTATCGCATTCGTCGTCATTTTCTCCATAGGTTAGGATAATTGAATTAAATTTCGATTTTCATCGTCCATCGAGTTACCTTTTTTTGACGATTTTAATCATTCTGAGATTTTGTCCAAAATCACGTCAAGTTTGCTGCACTGATCATGCATATAGTGTTGGTTTGGCTCTGCGAGTTGTTACTCGAAATTGCGAACGAAATATATGAAAACTTTTCACAATGATTGGCTTTGAAGGCTCATAGGGATAGGAAGGTGACGGGAGGCATTTAGTACAAATTTTTCTACAATCGACATGTGATCAAATTCGCAGAGATTTGGTTTTCGTCAAAAATTGCTATTTCAACAAAGCCCTGGTTGGGGGCTTTGACGACAATGCTGAAGTCAATCAAATTCGAACTTAGTGTCCGAAAACGATCGGAAAAATTTATCGCAAAATCGGAAAATCGGAAAATATTATTTCTTAATTACGAACGAACACGATTGGAGTAATGCTATGCTGTTTACACAACCAGTACAATATGAATCAATTATATGTAATTACAATATATTAAACATTAAACTTCCTATAAGTTAAAGTAATGATCAATTTAATAGAGTGTATTTGTGTTTAATATTCAGAATTATAGTAGGTAATATCTATTATATTAAACATAAATCTGGGTATTTGTATTGGGTAGTAAATTTTATTAAGGCTGTAACACAAAAAGATTTTACATGACATTCTAACACATATCATATTATAGTAGATATAAAGCAACATTTATAATAAAAATTTATTTATTATAACAATTTACGTATTTACATTAAACGTTGTGAAATATTTTTGTAATAAATTGTATTTTTCACTACTAATAAATGTGGGCGACGTATTTAATGGATTTGTGTGATTTCTTAGTGAATATGTTGATTGGTTAAGTAAATAATAAATTATTATTTTTATTAATGGAACTCAAATAAAATTATAAGGATATAAGAACGTTTTTCTCTGCTATATATAGTTCTGTTTGTCCGATATATTAGGAGTCGATGGAAAGAGTAGAATGATTTATAGTGAGATTAATAGATTTTATAGCCGTTGCACCTCGAGCTATAAAGGAAAACTAAGCTTATTTTATTATAGGCAACTCTTAGTGAAGAGGCTTAATTCAAGTAATATATATCCCCGAAATTGCTATACAAGATCGCAATGGGAGAAGGTATACATTTTCGAAATGTGAAGTGTTATGTTTAAAGGTTTTAATTGTAGCTTATTAAAAAATTATTGTACTGAAAACATTCTAAGAGAACCGCAGATGTATAGGTTCACTGTGGGTACTTCTGCATAATTTACGTTCTCTGGACAGAGCAGATTATGTGTGGTTTAGCAAGCAATAAGGTGTAGAAACAAGCACATTCGTGCCGAGCAAGCGGAAGCCGATCTAAGGCCGTGATACTGATAGTAGTAGGACTTAATATTATTCATAGGCTGCCACTGTGCTTTAGCGAAGGAGACGGCTCGTTTACACGTCCAGGAAGCAACTGTTTGTAATTGTTCACACGCGCTACTTGCTATACGTTGTTTATAGATTTGCCCTTTAAACGTCGATGACGCTAGGTATCTATATACCATGCTAGATCGATTCAACCTACAAACCGAAGCAAACCCATTTTGTGGCGACGGTTATCCACATTTCCAGTTTCAAAATCCATTCACACACTCTACGTTCATTTATTACATATATACACCAGTTTATTTATTCGAAATAATTAACTCACGTATACATTTCAATTTATTCCAACTAATTTAATCGAACAGCAGTATAATATTATAAAGCACGATCTATAACATTTCATTAATTTGTAACAATAAAATTAATTAATAACCCCATATGAAAGAACAACAAATTTTATATGAAAACGCCTGTTTAAGTCTATCGTCAACAAAAAGTGGTGATTTTGGGGTAGAAAGAATCTCAAATAAAGTGATTGTTGCAACGCTTCAATAGATACAGAAAAATATATAGAAGGTGGGCTTTGCCTCCCCCTGCATTTTCATAATAGCGAATATAATACTATTGCGTTCGTTTATGCGGTCATACTGGCAAAACCCATGTAACTACCAACAAATTTATATTTTTACTGTTTAAATAAAATAATGTTTTTATCGACGATTAAAAAGTAAAAAATAAAAACTATATTCTAGTAATAAAAAAACAAAACAGTTGTGTCGACATAAGACTATTTTGCATTGAAAATAAATGTCACTGTTAAGCTCGTTATTATCTCACGTGCTACGCTGCGTTAGATTTGTCTAACATCAGAAGTTATGATTTTTCGGTACAAAATTTCTTTTATTTCTTCAGATGTATTATAGTATTTTATTTATAGCAAAAAAATATTGACATAAATTTTATTTAAAAAACTTTGAAACCTCCGCTAATTACACTACATTATCATACAACTCAGCGACAGACTGGATAAATGTACCTCAGCTGTGACCCATTGTATTCGATATTTTATAAATATTGTTGGGGGGACAACATTTATATAATTCCACTTACTTTAAATGTACATTTTTTAGCAGATATTTTAGAATTTTATCGAATTGTTGGAGGTTACTATTGTCACAGGTCAAAAAATTAATGTAAGAGTTAAATACCAATTAAAAACTCTCAGGTTCGTGACACTAATATAACTTAATTTAATAATCACTTGTGCATGTTTGAAATGTGCGATGATAATTTTAATTTAATTTAATTGTTCCAAACAAACCCTAAAGTCTAGATAATAATAAAAATAAATTTATGCTTAAAATAAAAAATGCATCTAAACGTACTTATTTTCTTAACAGTGTTGAATTTTGCATTATCTATAAACAATATTAATTTATATAATAGATAAGCGTTTAGATGCCATATATTTTCGTTCCACACTTTTAAATAATATATTTTTTAACAACATTCTGCATTGGATAATTTTTATAATAAATGGAAGATACTACGTAGATAAATTTAATGAGCTTTTCTTAACTTTCTTTCCAATCATTTTTACTCGGAATGGTACCCACATTGTAATGCCTGCAACATAACTCGATGTAAACAAACTAAGTGTGAATATCATAACGATAGATCTTCTTCTTCTTTAAATGCCCACATGGTAGGAAATTGCCTGTTTATCCCAATATAGCCAAGACCAGTTGTAAAATCGTAATTTATTTATTGCATTAATACTTCTTCGATAAATCTGTATACTTGTGTAAGGAACAATGGGATGCTGTCATTTAATTTGGTTTCATTTAATTGTTACTATTCAATTTATTATCATTATCACATTTATGTCTTAAAACTGTATGGAATTAATATTTTAATTTAATTTTCATATTATTTCAGTTTGTAGTGTGTACGCGTTTTCCCACCTCACTATATTTACCTTTCTGTGCTTAACGTAAAATTTTCATGTCTATTTATAAGCGACAACAAAATATTTACATTTGAAATTTACTCACGTAAAAAAATTATAAATACATTAATTTTTCTTAACGCCTGTTTCACTTCAATTATTCCAATATCGTGAATATTGATTTCAATTTTAATTCAATTATATTATGCATCTTCATAACTCGTAGGATTCGTGCTTTCACACCAAAGAATATTTACTTTAATAACGAACAGAAAATAACAATTTTAATAAAAGTTAAATTTAATAAAATTATATTTTGTAATATAATTGAATAAATTAGTATAATTGAAATAAGTTTATTATTTCAAAAAAGTCCAAAAAGATAAATTTATTTTTAAAACTGAAAAACGTCTGTAATATTATAGCAATAATTTACTCTTTAAATAAATTGTATAATTATAATGATGTGTATTTTAGGCATCTATTTGACTGAGTTTCACTCGATAGAGTTTGGAACTTCGTTACCTATTATATTATAATTTTTGTTGTAAATCCAAAATTCAGCAATTCGGCGTTCCTATTATAAATTTTATAACAAAAATTCTAATTTTAATAAAAGATTAAATCAAAGCAAAAAACGAAGTGAAAACAAAATATTGAAATGAAGAGTCAGTTCGATAGACAAAGAGAAGAGAATTATTTTGGATGGAGCCTACTCATCCCTAAAATGAAAATACAAACATACTTAGATATGTACTCGACTTATCACTTTATGTTAATTTAATATTCAAGATAAAATTGACAGATTAAATAATTTAATTTAATATCATTAAATCAGAAACTTTTGTATAAACATAAATTCCAAATAGATAATTAAAAATTTCAAACGATAAATCTGCGATTTTTTTAGTAACTTCCACGTATTTTTTCATGTATCATTCAAATGCCTCAGATCGACATATTCGTTAAATTTGTGTCAAATTAAATATATTTAATAATTTTTTCACATATAAATTATAAAACTTACTGTACGTCATATTATAAGTCAAAAATTTATTATTAATAAATTTAATATCCTGTACAATGTTTTGAAATAGAAATATACATGCATATACATTTCAAGATCCAATTTCCAAATAAATTATGACATGAAAGTGTACTTTTAGAATTTCGTATTTTATTTCATGAAATATTCACTTTCATTTTAAATATTGAAGATAAACTGCATTTTATATAATATCGAAAAGACGTTTAAAACACTTCAGTTTTACTCTATGTACCTACGAAGGTCGAGACTACATTTATACATTTGGCTTTATAACATTGTGTATTTTAGGTTCTTTAGATTAACATCAAATACGACTGATCTAATTATTATTGGAAAATTATTTCTTGATAAATTTCTTACGTTTGCATTTCATATGTAAATACATATACGAAAATTTTATATATACGTTTCAATACGTTTTTTTTTAAATATTTAGTAACAGGCTTCTTAAAAATTCAATCAAGCTCCAGGTCTAAACACAATCTGCTTCAGTTCATTTAATTTGACAGTTAAGGATTGTATGTTCTAAATTCATTTGCTTCCTTGAATATTTAACATGATGAAACGAAGATACATGATACAAGTATATATAAAGCCAGTTGAAAACAACATATTTTTACACTTTGAACTTCGTTAACAAAACTAATTTTCTGAACAAAATTTTTTTAAATTTTAAATACCTTATCAACGGCGTTATTAAAACTTACAACACAGATGGGTAAATTACGAAAACGCAAATAATGTACGTAGACGTAAACACAATATTTGTATTTTGTAACAAAGTATGTTTTTGAAATTAACAAAAATGTTATATTATGCATAATAAAACTAGTTTTCTCTTTAGTAAAATATTTAGATTCATTTTTCATAAATACTATTAGCAACAATACATAAATTTAAAACAAATTGTTTAGTTACATCATATTCAAGTTTCATTCTTTAGTAAATGTTTGCAAATTATAAAATATAAAAAATAATAAAATACATACATACAATACATACATATTTATTTTATACAGAAATGTAAAACAGTAGGACGGGTGTAATGAAAAATATAGAAGGAAATTTACGTTTTTTAAATGACAGACTCGCATCAATCCTAGCGTTGTAAATAATAAATAGAAACAAAAGGTTTATTATCACAAACTAATTTAAATGCAATAAATGCATGTTAGTTATATCATACATGTATAAATCTAAATTCCTTGAATAGACTGCATAAAATATTAATGTGGAGTAAGTCACGAATATGGTCGATAATTATGCGTATGCGAATATAATTTCATATTAATATGCAGAGTGCTTGTTACTGTATTCAGGAAAAGAAAAATTAAGGACATACTGTTACAAAATACAAATTATTTCGTTCTATAAGAGCCAAAAATTTTAAATTAAAATCGAGGTTAAATACTTTTGAATTTAGATAGAAAGAATGAATACATAAACGAAGTAAACCAAGAACATATATATATCTGATCGGGGTTAGAAAAACCTTGGAGATTATACGCAATGATTTCAAACAATAAATAATGCAAGGAATGGGAACAAAGGGAAAACGTTTTTATACATACCATTTCCTTTGTGTTTCAAAAACCTGACAAATTATTTTTTAATGAAAGGTAGTAAGTTAATTATGAAAGGAACGAAGTGAGCATCCGGAGCTTTTTGTATTTATTCCCTATTTAGATTATTCTTTGTAATAAAATCAGTTACTGACACAAACAGCAAATAATTATACATATAAAAATACAAAAATTATAGTAGTATAGTTTGAGTATGAATTTATATAAGTACAATACTTGGATTACATTAAACCTGACAAGTCGAAACATATTATAGCGCGCGGTCGTATGGTTTTAGTTATTATTGTACGGGAATTATTATCTGCAGTGCAGGTGAGCTGACACCATTTTTAATAGTTTTATTTTAACAATTTTTCATTATTATTTTGCGATTTTTTTTTATAATGACACTTTTAGACCTGGTTTAATTCAAACAATATTCAATATGTAAAATATTTCTCACATGAATACATTTTTCACACATTATTTATTTAATTTTCACATCCACAAATTCTGATAAATAAAAAATTATTTTTGTAATAATTAGTTATTTTTTTATGTTCCACGCTCTTAAAATGACGTTCAGTTGATTTTATGGCAGCTTCCCATAAACCTCTAAAATGTGATCATCGTGATAGGCTGGAGTTCCTCTTTATTCCTTCTTAGTTTAATTTATATTATTATGTCCTTGTTCAGTTGTAAACAAAATATATAAATTTTCAAGATTGTTTCTATGACTTCATGAAACATATTACCGTTTGTTTTTAAATTCTAGAAATTTTAAAATATGCCATCATATTGACATATTTTAAAATTTCAATGCCCGTTGCAAAGCAAATGTGTGGCCCGTCGGCATTGCAGATTTCATGTCATTAATTAATCAAAACTTAAAATTATTTTTTTATAAAATTATCAAAAAAATTGTCATCATTTTTATTATTTAAAATATTATCAAAAAAAATCTACCAATTTTTATGGTAACGTTTGCCGAGACTAATTTTTATGACAAAAAAAATTATAGCATTTTGGACTGGAATCTGTCCAGTATTTCAAGATAGGAATTTGATATCGTACCTCAAAGTTGCACACCGTCGCGTCGCTCCAAAAAGGTTTTAAGATTTGTAAATAAGCACATTGTTTTCTAAAGTTAGTTGGGATCAGCCAAGTACACCTGCTTCAGCTTCATATTATTTCCTCTATCTGTGGTATCATTTGATTATTTGGAGTTACCAGAGGACTTATTTTCTTATTTTCTTATTTTGTTGTAAAAGTAACATGGGTTGGCTTTTGATCACTAACTTTGATTCTCTTAATTCGTAGCCATTTACAGATTTTATTTATGCTATCTTGTAGAATATTATAGGGTTTCTATGCGAAGCCATTATGGCGGTGTCATTATGGCAAAAGTCGCAAATGCATGAGTGGCCGCGTATCTGCAAGATACTACCTCGCAGTACTCCAGATCTTATCGGCCTTAATTCTTTTGTTCGTTTTGGTATTTAACATAATACTGTCCATCACTTAAATAAACTCCTGGACAAAATTAACTCACCATGTTTGTAAATGAGAAATTTTTTAACTCCGAGTTGTTAAACTGATTAAATGTCACATGAAAATAAATTAGAGTCATTGATGGACAGTTTAAAAACCTTTTACTAAGAGAAAACAGTAAAACTAACAATTAACCAAACAAAAACAACATCGAAGCTACTAGAATACATGAAAGTAAAGTCTATTCAAAAAAATGATTAAAATTTTTTTTAAGCATTTAAGAAAAATCAATAACGCATTGCCTTCTCTGGTATCAATAACCTCATGCATTCTTCTCGGCATACTGTTAATCATATTTTCCCATTCAGTAACAACGGCTTCTTCAAGCTGTCCTAAATTTCTAGGAGGAGGCGCTTAAATGCTCGTTTGAATTTATCCCATAGGTGTTCTATGGAGTTTAGATCTGGGCTTCTCGGTGGCCAATCCATTACCGGAATAAGAAATTCATTTAGGTGGTCGAGTACTATTCTGGCAACGTGAGGTCTCGCGTTATCCTGCATAAGGAGGAAATTCTCACCAACGAATGGAGCAAATGGCATGACATGTTCTTCTAAATTGTTATTACGATAATAAATTGCATTCATTGCTTTTCCACGAATGGCTAACGCTTTTTTAGCGTCAAAACAAATCCCTGCCCAAAACATTAGTGAGCCTTCTCCAGATTTGAACAAAACAGCAACTAGAATACCGTTCTCTTCATCTTCTCCATACCTTCTCGTGTCCATCACAAGTATTTAAGCTGATTCTTGTTTAATCCGTAAATAAAATTCGTTTCCAATCATATATCAATACAGATACTGATTGAGGTATGTTTTAAAGATTATTGTTACAATTGAAATCCATAAATTAAAATATTGTCTTTGTCTCGATTCAAATATGCGGTGTAGATTGTTCTAATTACGAATGAATTTTATTCTATACACTTAACAATTATACATTCTAAAATCTTCACTATTCCCTGAATTGTTTCCGAATGCATAAATAGATTAAAATGTCACACATATTCAACATTTAAGTAATTTTTAACGTTTTCTATTTCTTAAATATTATTTTTTTATGATCAAACATATACTATTTGTATTTTAATCAAAATCTAAATATAAATTATTTCTCTAAAATAAATTTGGTAAATAACATACGATTTGAAGCGTTTTATTTATGTATTTATGTATTTAACATAATCTCAGCCTGCTGTTATTATTGAATACATGAAAGCATTGTTTGTAATGGGTTTAAATTGTTTCGATTATATTCGTTGTTTGGTTGGTTGGTTATTGATGATTGTAAACGTAACCCGGATTAATATCATCCTAATTAATTGTGTGATAACATCAACGTTGCTTGACGCATGAAGACAGTACAGATAAACCCTATTTTAGTTTTAATGCGCTATATACTACAGTAATGGGAAAACTGAATATATGCAAGCCACATGGAAAGGTCTAGCGAATTATTAATTACGATGAAAGACCGGACTCTACCCTCATATAGTTTGTCCTACTAACTACAAATACGGATATAGACAAATTGAATAATTTTTTTATAGTTTGACATTTTAACTAATTTAATTTAATTTTTAGATTATCAATATTATTTGCACATATAAATTTGAAATATTTTTTAAGTTACATATTTAAAAATTCAATAAAATTATTTAAAAAAAAAAAAACATTATTTCAAGCACTGATCTTGACAGGCAGTCATCGTAGCATTTTATTATAATTTTGAACTTTTACTGCGAAAATCTCAAATTGTCTATTTTAAAATAATATAATATTGAATTGAAAAAATAAACTTATAAACAAATTATGGAGACCTTAAATTACAAGACTGTCATTAGCAGACAACAATAATAATTGTATTAAAGAAAAACTAATAAACGATCAATATTTGTTTGTAAATTAATTTAATTGACTCCATTTTGGTGAAAATGATGTTATCTGTAGACGATATCTTCTTCACTGCCACTGTTTCAATATGGTCTTCATGGATAATATCCTGGACATGTCTTAATCCTTGTCGGTGTTTGAGCTTTGTTTTTTTCGATGTTAATTTCCAGTCCGATGGTTTAAGCGTGTCTTTTTTTTGCGTACGATTCTTGAGCTGTTCGAGTCACGATGTTGATGTCGTCTGCATATGGATGGTTTTGTTAGTTACTAGGTATATATATCCTCCTATGTTTATCTGTCTTATATCTGTTTTAGTCCTTGGGATATTGGAACATTATCTTAGATCGCAGATTCAAAAATCTACATTGAATAAATACATAGAATAATGGCCCCAATATGGAGCCATGCTGAACTCCAGTTCCAGTCTGATATGTCATGAAATTCAAATAAATTCTTAAGAACGTTGAATTGATTGATAATATTACGGCTCTTTTAAGGATTAATTTTTAAGCCGATGTTTGTTACAGGCACAAGTATAATTTTGTATTTTTTTTTGTTCTAAACATATAAATAATGAACGTTACAAAAAGCAATAATTTTATTCATTTGTTTAAAATAATTTTTTGTAATAATTACAGTTACAGAAAACAACATTACTATTAAACATACTTATTCTTACTTTTTTTATTATAAAAATATCATATATACATTAATAATAATATAATAATATATATAAATTACGAACTCGAAACTGACCCATGTAAATTGGGTAGCTGTAAACACATTTTTAATTGCATTCTATACTTTGTGTATAGGAGACGAAATACGGTATTCATTTGTTTCTCTCATCATATAAATTGATGATAAGATGAATAATGGACGTAACCTACGAGAGCAAATAATTAACGATTTAAAGTCGGTTATATTATAATTTTATATTTGTAATTTGGAAATATTTGTAATTCCTAATCGAAGTTACGCCTATGGCGATAGACATAGATACAGCTCTGTGTATATTGATGTAATTATTTATTTAATAATTCCCGAAATGATATTAAAAAAACAAATAAAATATTTATAGAAAAAATAGAGCAAAAAAAAAGTTTAATAGAAAGAATATTTTCTCGAAAACATGATATTTAAACGAACTGACAATATTTCGCCGCCAGCATGAAACAAATATAACTGAACATTCTAAAAAGACGTCTTAAGCTAAAATAACGTACATATTTAAATAAATCCAAAATATTTATCCATTTAAATAGTCTTCTATTAACAATAAAATTGTGACGAATTAGCATATAAAGTATTCCAAGTTCACATAAAGCCAGAAAAAGTACAACCGCCAATATTCAATGTATAAAATAGAAAGTGTCGTCGTATTCCTGTTTCATTTCAACAAATACTTCAGTATATTCGTGCTTGCATTCTGTGAATGTTTGCGGCCATTGAGTTTTCATTGAGTATTCAAGATCCAGCGAGAGGTGTCTTCTATTCTACATAAACAGATGGAACCCTTAGTTTTCGTACCGTCAACCCGCTCTTCTTCAAAACATCTGCGTCTCATATCTACTTATACTTTTGTATTTTATATTTATAGGTGTATCTTACTCTTTATATACAAAGTAAATATACTGGAGATGCTTTTCTTTGTACTTTAAATTTAAGGTATGTTTTAGCGCGCCGTTTCAACAGCAGTACGAAATACTTTTTTTATGCTCCACGTCTTATTTTTATTTTTCTGGCTTAAAATATTTATAAAATCTTTTACATATAAAATAATAACGCTTTTTAAGATCACAGTTATAAGAATTGCAATGAAAAGATTTAATAAATTATTGTTAAAGAACCCAATCGGTTAATAATTGAGACGTTTTGTTTTTCTAAAGAGAAGAATGTCAACATGTTACGGGAAATTGCCACAATTTAATGAATTTTCGAAGGAATGCCTGTTTCTCTAACTGCAAACCTAGCATGTTCATTTCCGGTATCTAATGCAACGACCGGAAGTGAAACACTGTTATGGAATGGAACAACATACTATCCCATTAAGTGTAAAACTATGCGTGGTCTATCTGCAATGTTATTTGTTAGTGCGTGTCATCATCCCTCCCAGGACAGCCCAACCCAGTCTTTGCAACCGCTCCTAAATGTTACATTAATTCTTTTATAACCTAATTTAGAAATTAATAATACAAATTATGATATTAATTTCATTATATGTTGTAATTTAAACTTAATTACTTTTTTATGTTCCGAAAATTAATTAAAAAAAAAAAAATTTACAAAGAATGAAATAGTAACACATTTAAAAAAAATCATAAAGATAAATTTTATATGCTGATAATTAATGTCAATTGATTTATCGAAATAATTGCCACAAAAAATATTGTTCATTAAAAAATTAATTACTGGATTGGATTGCAAAGTATATTGGATTGCAAACTATAAAATAAACGTTATATACAGAGTACTTCGCATAGATCATTAAACGGAATATAAAAAATGTCTCTAGAATTATTTGAACGTAAGATAAGTAATAAAACATTTTCTATGAAATGTTGAATGTCACTAGTTGTGAGAACGTCGACGACAGTCAAGATCAATGCTCGGAGTATACATCAATGACATTCGATATTTTAAATTATTACGACGCAAGATAAAATCGACGTGTTTTGTTCTCAGAGCATTTGAGTGCATTTCTTTTATTATTATTAATTTTTAAGTCCGTTTAATAGTTTAACTATTGTTTATTATATTGGTTTTGGTTTCGCAATGAAATTTACGCAAAATGTGTATTTCTAATTATTTCTAAAATTGGTAAAATTAGATAACTAATCGCAAGGAATTGATCGATCGTTAATATTACTTCACGTGAAAGGAAAACACATATGCATTAATTTAATTAAGACTGAGACATAACAGAAGCATTTGTTAAAAAAATGGAAACGTGTCCATTCGTATATCAATAAATTACTTTTATCATTGCAGTGAATGAATAGAATTGATCGTACATTCCTTACAGTATGTCCTTAAAATACTATTAATTGCCGTCTACGAGCAACACTCATGTTAATTATGTATACGTATTCCAAATGTTCTCATACAGTATAGCATAGTCTCCTTTTGATTAATAAAATGTTCCATGGAAGATTAGAAACAAATAAACTCAGCTTTTATCGAAAGAATGGTATGCGGGAATGGTATGTCCATGTCAAGTAAATTTCACACTCACACAGTATACAGAAAGAACGCTTGCTTTATGATTTTTTTTTTTTTTGATAACCCTGCATAGATATTAAAAATTATTTAAAATTAAAACTTGACGTTAGATGTGATGAAATTAAAATATTCATACTTAGTATATTAAAAAAATCACTAGAATTGATATTTGTATTCTTAATGAAAATTAAATTTTATTGTAGGTATAATTATACTAATTATGTTAATAAAGTAGTTAGATAAATTGATTTATACGCAAATATAAGTTGGTTCCATTTGTTAAACAAGTTTAGTTTTTAGTAGATTTTATCTTATCGCAGTGAACATTATAAGCAATGCTGCTGAAAGCACATCTCGGTAAACAAGAAGCTGAAAGCACCTTGCCGGTAATCTTAAATTAAGGAGGAAGTGACATTCGATATAAAATAGGAGTTTCAACTCGGTCTCTTCGAGATCAGCTACGGAGATATTGCAGTAATACAGAGACAGCGTTAGGAAAATTGGTTTCGTTTAGCACGACTCTAGAATATAACATTTGCGGTACTAGCTTAATATTCCTGAACACTAAACATCTCGGACATACATACCTATCGCTCCACTGACGCCAAAAATTACAAAAATGTCACAATATTTTTCCCACAGCAATTTTATTTTCATACTTGAAATCACATACCATAAATAATGGAAAATACACGAAACTTTCTACTTATTTATTACTACATATTATTATTAAGAATTTGATTATTAAATTACTAATTATACATATGTAATTTTAATAGAATTGCCTATTTCATCGATTTAATTTTCATGTAATTTCAAATTTTAAACAAGAAAATGTTTAATATCTTAATAATTAAAATGATAATTATCCACTTGAAATGTACTGTAATTCGATTAAATGTAATTACAAGAAATAACACAGAGATGAGTTTTTACATCTAAATAGAATGTATAATGTAACATTCTGTATTTCCGCAGTTGGTTTCAAATTTACACCAAGTGGGTAAACAATGTCAATGCTCTTATAGATCAAAGAGTAAGATACTATATACAATCTCGAGGTATTTAATGGCTAAAATAGACACCTCCTATGATATATGACGAAGCTTATATATAATTGAAGAGTGTAATATGATTTATAACATGAATTTAAAGATTTTATAATTCCCGTGTCGATAATAGGACAAATAATACAATTACGCATCTCGTAATTTTTATAAATAATTATAAAATAAAAACAGTTTCAATAACAATAGAAATAATTCTATATGATGCATTTCCTTTGTTGGTCAGTGTAGACGCAACTAAACGCTTTACGAAGTTATTAAAAATAATCTGTTACAATGAAATATAAAAATTGTCAAACGTCCTTTAAATGTTACTAAAAACGAAGGAAAATAAAAATAACTGTCAACGTAATATGAAAGGTGAGCAATAAATGCTATGTTTGAAATGTTTCCCTTTGTATCCTATATTGGTGAGTAAAGGATGTCGGATACGACCTGGTGACATTTTGTGCGTGTGAGAATCAGTTGATCCCCCCTTACGCAATCATTTGAACACTGAAAACAGGCCGAATGAATCATAACAGTGCACAGAGGGCGCCGTAATGCGTGCTAATAAAGCTGTGCATGAGGTTTACAATGAACGTTGGCTGGCTTGGCTCGTATGTCCTCATTCTCGTGACTTTACGTACTCATTCATCCTCATTTCGCAGGACTCATGAAAAAATACTAATTGCATTTATCCATTTGAGTTTGTTAGTTTAAATGAGCTCACATTTACCACACCGTGCTCTTGTTGAATGTTACTCTAAACTTTCAATAGTTTTCAAAGCTCAGTGTAAAATGAAATGACGCCTAGGATAATTTCCACCATATTATATCACATTAAAGTTTTCATATTTTCGACGGCTGTAAATTCTAATTATCAAAATGGACGTACACGGAAACTTGTGTCAAATGTAACCACAACGGAAGTTCTAAAATAATAAAAAATGGAATGACAATTTTTAAATAAAATTGTTAAATATACTGACATAAATACAATTTATTATGATTTGTTTTATTATGACAAAAGTTTACAATAATACATTCCATTTTACAAGAAAATCTATAAGTAAATTAAATAAAATAAAAAAAACAATGTGGAAAACTCGAACGTGATTCACATGAAGAAAGTTATTAAAGAAAAAAATATTAATATATGATGCATATTAATATTTTTTCCTTTTCGGTGTAAATAAATCACGGATAAAAAGAGAGAAAATCAATAAAATAAATGTAAAATAAAAAATCAATAAATCAATTTTTAATAATGTTTTGTTGATTTTATTTCTGTTAGATTTGAACAAATTTTTATATATGGGCATTTTATTGTGTCTCTAGATAATGGATTATTAAAGTAAACAAAAATCACAAAAAGAGAAATTTTAAATAGAAAGTTTCAGGTATGCTAGTCTTTAATCCCCTTCTGATGTAGCCTTCCGGCCCGATTAATAGTTAATGGTAATGCGCTGGTAGCTAATAGCCTTATTCCTATGCGTCCGTTGCTTTGTATTTGTAAACAACTCACCCATTTACCCTCTTCATCCCCGTGCGTAGTCCAAATCCCGGCAGTTGCATTGTGCAGTATTTAAAAAAGCTCGCTTTTAGATTGACGACTCACCTGTAACACTGCTTAACAAATTGAGAGCGGCTCGTTTATACAACGCAAAAATAAAGCACGACTCATGGTCTCATTTAACAGAGTTTATTTTGAATAAGAATTTCGTTTGTATCAAGTGCAAATTGGGTATTTACATTTTCTTTATAAATGGGATTGTGAATATTTACAATACAGAAAAGCGTTTGAAGCATGAAATATTTAAGCAAATTAAACCCAATTTATAGAAAAATACAGTGGTGCAATTAAAAGGGTTTAAATAGAAAACCAAAATCACTCTTCAAACATTATTTTCTGCTGATTTATCAATTTGACTTTTTTTCAATGGACATGGAACCAAGCGCTCACAATTCGTACTGACGACGTGTAATAATCCAGAAACCAACGTTGGTCTGCGGATGTGAGCGATTAATGCAAGTCGAGCTCGTGTGTCAAATTATCCATTTCGAATTCAAAACATATTTCCTGATGATCTAAATAAATAAATAAATGCAAATGAAAGAAGAAAATTTTAAAATGGAAGTGGATGCAAATCAAATTCGGTATTTGATACGTACTTTGGAAAATTAATCATTTTAATATTTTATATTCATTTTACAGTAGAGACATTTCGATATTTTTTTATTTTAAAATATTTTGACTTTTATGTGCTTTTATCATGGAAAAAAGAATTGGCGAGGGATTTATTTCTGAGAAAAGTATGTATGAAAATATTTGAAATTGTAAAAACCGTTTCGAATTGTCAACTAATCTCCAGTAGTAGAATTGAATCATTGGCTCGCCTTTTGTGCCTTTTGTGAACGTAGCATTAAAATTTGACTTCACTTCGTTGTAAAAATTATAAAAAATATGTACGATTTCTTAGCTTAGACGATTAAACTTGATAACTTATAAAATCTTTATAATTTATTAAAAAAATATTTCTTTCCGATTTGAAACCAGAACCTCCTTGTCAAAAATTGATTTTATTCTTTTATTCTTATTTTTTCCCCAATGAGATATCTATGATGTATTGAATATTTAATTTATACCGGGTCATTGTGTAGATTACAGTACTTTAACATTTAACATTTTGCTCAAACTAAAATGTGCAAAAACGGAAGTTCTCCCCCTTGATAAACATTTTCTTTCTGGAGCACATCTTTCAATATAAGAACATCATTATGTCGGAATCAGGCTGTATACATGTAGTAGAAAAATTCTCAACAAAATAAAACATCTAGTTATTAAGAAATCCAAAAGTATGCAAAATGTAATTTGATATAAAAAGTTTAAATCTACAGAAATGAAAGTATATAAATTATGATTTTATGAAAACCTCGGCGAAGTTTACAATATATTCTTAGAAACGATTGGAAAGAAAAATATATTCGTATTCTAAAAGGTAAAGCGGTATTCACCAAGTATGCCAATAGTAGTATAGGTTAAAAGACACTACAGAAAACATTGGTAGTCGAGTCACTCGAATATGTGAACAGACTAAGACACGACGGCAGCGTACAAATGTTCAGGTGGTATACTGCATTCCAAACAAGGATCATCTGCATCGAAGGAGCATTTTAGATTTCCGCTAAGAATATTTCATCCTAGTGCATGCACTGATCCGTTCTTGTACACGTTTAAGTTCCGTTTACAATTCTATATAATAACACATTCATTCCTGGGTGAGGAGTAAACACAATCGTGGAACTACCTTCACGCTCGAGCGGGATTTTGAGTTTTCTCCGTCGCCTACTAAGTCGGATTTGCGGCCGTCACCGACCTGTCAAGCTAGTTGCCTCTAAAGCTGTCAAGCTACACTTTATAGTTGAACAAAATGAGCTTCCTTAGACTTAAGAATTCAGAGAATGCTAAACTTCAAGCAAAATAAATAAATTTACATTTATAAATATATAAGAATATTTATTATTTAAAAAACGATTTAACAATTTTCTTACATATAAAGATTATTATTACCTTAAAATACAAAGAATGGATCTTCAAGTAATTTTGATTTTTATTCATAATCATAATACATTTCTATGAAAATAGTAATATTTTCTCAAATTTTCTCAATTTCATAAAAATTTTATAAACCTAAATCCATGATGATCCTATACAGGGATATGAAACAAAAATTATTTTAAAAATGTTTGACTCTTGACTTGAAGTGCACCAGGTAGTAATAGCGAGCTTTGGATGTAAACAACGTCAACGCGCTTACAAGTTAGCATATTCATTATAAAAGTCTGGTGTATTTTATTAATCAAAAAAGTAATTTTCCCATTTACTGGGAAAGAACAAGACGTTTAAGCTTCATGTTTGTATGATTTATTTAATTTATAATCAATTAGAAGTGTTCTATCATTCTTTGAATAATTGTGAGTGTAGATTATTTCGCTTGCACGATTTTTCCAAAAACTAAACATCAAAAAAACAAGCATAACAAATAAGATATATTAGTCATCCAATTATAAAAAGTTGTCTGTCAACTGAATCCTACGGGAAGAAAATTCAAAAGGAACTAAAATATCCTTTTCACCTTCCATAAATATAAGCTTTGAATATAACATGAAGTAAAAAGAAATTGTATTGACGCAAAACTTTATTGGCGAAATACATTCAAACATTGATGTCGCTAAAAATATTTCATTGCGCACAACGCAGGCATAAATACAACGTGCTTATTACTGGAATTATTATCGAAGTCAAAAAATTTCACAATTTGTAACATTTCTAGGTTTGAATTATTTATTTATTGTTGAATGATTTTTTTGTAAAACCCATTATAAAAAGTCAAAGATATTGAGTTAAAAAAGTTTGAAAATAAAATGAATAGTTCTTTAATTATTGCCTTGAAGGTTGTACGAATGCAGGGTTTAGAGGAATGCACCTTCAGCATAGCAATTAAACATCAAAAACAAGTTTGAATTATAAAACACCTCTTTAATTCGGACAAACATAGAAGCGGGCTGTGCAGGATTGAAACACCCGCAGCCGCTTTGGTCCGTTCTATTTGTGAAGCCAGTTAGGCCGACGTATTATACGAAATAGAGGGACCGAAGCATTAATCAAATTGTGTGAATTCAATGTAATCTGCAGTTTACCGTGCAGCATCTTGAGCATCATCCTGCAGGATGTTTATATTACACTCGTGATTAATGGATGAATTTTGTGGTTAGATGTCCGTTTGTTCATTATTTGTTAAAACAAGCATGTAAAATCTAATAGAGTGAATACGGAATCCCGATATCTAGGACAGATTTCTTTCAAGTGATTCTAAATTGCTTCCTGTGCGTACTTTGATAAAATCTATTAATTAATTTCGTAAATTACTAAAATGTCTTCTTCCAATTAAAACGTCCCAAATATATGAAATTCTCTTGCGTAGAACTGTCTGGAAATTCAAAAAACTCGTTAATACCGCAAAGTCCAGTTTTAATTTAATCCCGGATTCCCTAATACAATTTTTGTTTAGATCGTCTATACAAAATTTACTTTCTGTAGACTATTCACTGCTTTTGTGAAATGATATAATACGATGTATAGTTTCCTAGACCCCGTTCGGACTATATTAAGGCAACGGTCACTGACTGTAACATATTAACCATCCATTGCACATAACCATAACTTATTCCTACCGCTGAGACCATAAATTTATAAGGCCAGGAATTTCTGAAATAGATGGGAACTAATTCAAATTAATTTTATGTTGATCATATCATATATCACTTTGATTACATCCCATTTCATCAAACTCTACAAACTTAATATTTTTTTCAATCGATTGAAAAATATTTTACACTATTTTCCACTTTTATTATTCCATATGTTCGACACATTTATAAATGTACATCACGTGTCAAGGATTTTAACAATATAATAACAAAATATATACATTTAATCAATATAATGAAATAATTGTATTTAGTTTACATAACAAACAATCAAATAATTTGGAAACACTGAAGCACTTGAAGTTAGAGTAATTAATTGAAATTAAATCTTGTCTTCGAGTGACTGATTAATATAGCCAAAAGGAGCTTAATACTCGTATTGTATAGTACCTGTGTTGCTATGGTGTTAATATCTGGGGTTCGAAATAAGCTATCTTCCCTTAATTAGTACTTAATTAATCACATAAGTAACGTAGAATGTTATTTTAGCAAATCAGGCGTCTGTTATGATTAAAAGAAGGATTATTTCGTTTTATTAATCTTTGTGTGAACATTACTTACTAATTATATTTATTACATTCTACACATAAAGTGTCAAGATTACCCCTTATTTTATTGTTAAAGCTGAATAATTATAATTAAATGCTTTTCGGGTTGAAATACCTGTCTCTTTTTTTACGATTTCAATATATAATTATATGTCCCTCAGCCATAAAAAAATTAAAACTTGCTAATATGCCATTATGATTTATGCTAAATTATAAAATTTCACAGGCACATGTAATAATAAAATATGTAAATTATTATTAATTTTATATTTATTATAATTATGTTATAAGTTCTTTACATTTAATTCAATCAATAAAATTGTTATTTATTGAACAGTATAAAAATAACAAATAGAACTAAAATATAACGTAGTTCTAAGAAAAACAAATAGTGAGATCATGATGACTTAAAATATTTGATACAGAAAGAACTTTCACAATAAAACAATTTCTTAATAAGGAAAATGGTAGACTTTATTTAAGGACTGCAAATAATGATGCTTTGTTATATATATTTCATTTTCATTCCGTTTTAACAACTGAAAGATAGCTGTAAAAATTACCTTTATGTACTTTGTACTTCTGTGTATAAAAGTATATTTTCCTTTAATTTATATAATGAATTATTTTAATGTTAAATTTAAATTAGGTTTTCCTACGTTTTTCCTAGCCTTACACAATATCATGAAAATACCACGAATTTTATTTACAATTTTTTCATTCCTCAACGCAAAGAAACATTTCCACGAATTTAATATTGACATCAAAGGATCTTTTTCTTTCACCTGGACATCAGCTCTTTCACATATTTCCGATTCTTAGTCAAAGTCGTCTTTCTTTTCGATCACTATTTCCGCCCTTTTACTAAAAATTTGTCTCTTCCCATTTTTCATGTTCATTCAAAATGTTACATGAGAGTGGAAGATTTTGATATGAGATTTTTAAACGAATAATCTTTATTTCTCTTCATGCCTCCCATAAAGTTCCTTAGGAATAATTTATATGTATAAAAAGCTCAAGGTGAAAGTGAAATCTTTAGCTAAGTTTTATAATTAATTTGTTTAGTACAGAAACACCATTCTGTTAAATGTAATATGTTAAATTCTGTTAAATGTAAATTTATCAAAGAAAATTAAAGAGCATGTTTACCACTGTTAGAAACAATTGCGATAGATTCATATCAAAATTACAATTTCTGGTACAATTTATATAGGGGTTATATTGTAAATATTTGTATGGAATAAAATGTTGATTCATGTAAATCTCATATGACCTTCCTCTTAAATTAATCCGAAATAATTTGATTCAGTATTTTGTTTATTCAGTTCATAGGAAAATACCAAAGGTATTATTCTCAAATACCTATCCAAGAGATAAAGCGATTGAAATTACTAAATATGTCGACGTATATATTTGTAATGGTATATTTTCCCAAATTCATTTCATGTTTTATTGCCTTTTCTGTGGTTTATATTAACGTGCGCTTTATTTACTGCAACTGAAAGAATAAATCCGATGTTTATGCAGAATACGCTTTTGAATCATTTAATGCATACGGTTTTTCGTTTTATTTCATTTTCCTGAAACGTAACTAGCACTCCGACAAATTGCGGTTAGTTTTAATTGATATGGTACGTTTCCTTTCCTTATCTGTTATATACGAGTATGTGTAATCATTTTCATATTGAATGACTTTTATTTAAAAGTCATGTATACGAACGATTTTTATTTCAATTAAAAAATAATAAATTCATATTTTTTTAAATAAAAAAATATAAGATATATGTATATAAATGCATTTCTAAATTGACATTTTGTTGAATTGTGCACGACTCGCTTCTTAAAGTGAAACTTAACGTTCAAAGAGTCCTTACAATTCGATCTTTTGATGTTGAACGTGTCCTAAAACATTAATATTACATGGACTCTCACTTTATACGGGCTTTCGAAGCGTATAGAGAAATCTACTTGATGTTTCAGATAAACAGTAATTGCTTTATTCACATATTAATAATTACTGAATTCATATTTGAATTTTATGAAATGGGTGTAATATAATAAGGAATTCCCTTTACACTTGCTAGTTGCAAATTTATATGGATTCATACGAATTCATTCATAAATATAAATAATAAATTGTTTCGAACATGTCTCGTCTATATTTCAAATTAAAATAATTTTGTTCGATATTTAAAAAAAATTGTACATAGAAAGGTGAAATATTTTTTATGAGCCTTTATTTACTTCGTTATCTTAAAAGCTTTTTTGTCCACTTGTTTGCGACAATATAATATAATTTTCCTATTCCATATATCACTCCATTTGATGTAAATGGAAAAATGTAAATTAGCTACAAATTTATACAAATTTGCATATTAAGTTCGTGTTAGTAAATTTAGTACAAATCAAAATTTATCAGTGTGACATTAAATAATTTTAGAGAATGAAAACTTTTTTTAAATTATTCCTCATTACTTGAAAACTGTTTTCATGACTATTAAGTTTAAACTTATGAAAAATATTAACAACTTTTATAAGTGGCATAAATTAGTGAGGGTCCTCATTTAAGTAAATTGTCGTTATGTAAATTTCAAATAACTTGAACGGTATTTATAAAAGAAAATTAAAACTTTGCACTGCAATGCATACAATTATAAAATGAACAAATGTAAAGTCAGATGTTAGTTTTATAAAATAATTAAAAGTTAAAAGAACAAGTAACCTTATTAATATATTTATGCAACAAATGCAGAGATATTTACTGCACATTTAAGTTTTACGAGGAGTAACTTCGAAGTTCTACTAGTAGGAAAAGTTTATGTTATATGCAAATACCTAAGTTAAAAATATTTTAGTATATTTTAACTTATGGAATTTTTACATTTATAATTCGAATGAGAAAAAACTCTTTTCATTTAATGATAACATTTATAACCATATTTTACGTTTTAAAGCTACATTTAAAAGTCGAGTTGCTGTATAAACAAAACCGCAACATCAAGAGAAAAATATCAAAAACTTTACGACGTCTTTAGAATCTTTGATAATGTCAAGTTCTTTAAGGGGTAGGTTGACCTTCTACAAACCGAAATATTTTCCGCTAGGCCAGACAAAATTCGTTGATTCCGTAAATAAACAGTATTTTATGTTTTATTTATTTAAAAAATAAACAACTCACATGCTTTTATAATTCAAACAAATCATTAATAATTCGTTAGCAAGCAATAAATTAAAATAATTAATGTATTCTTTTTAATATCCAAGCTTAAATTTAACCTAATCCAGCGCTTTCCAGTCACACACATATTGTAATAATGTCCAACCCTGTCAAAAGAATTGGTTCATAGAATGATTTATACGGCTGATACTCGGTCATTTATAATCTTTATTTGGATGCGAAAAAGGCATATCACAAACTTTATGATAAAGTAATTTTAATATATCTTTTTATATATTTTTACTTACTAAAAAAAAATTATTTTCACACAACATAAACATTTGATTTACAGAAATTTACACGAACACAAAATAGGTATTTTCCTAATCGAGATAAGAAAACACGAAGGGCATTACAAAGGGATTTTGGTGAGGAATAGACTCATAAATTCTTATTGTATAAAAAAAATACAATATGACAACAAAAGGCACCGCAAATTTGACTTATCGTACAAAAAGTTAGCTACGATAGAATATAGGATATGAGTAAATAAGTCATATCTAAAGATATATACAGTTGTCATAGTAAATTAATGATTCGACAAATTTTATTTAAATATAAATATAAATTAGAACACATACACATAATACATAGGATGATTCTTTAAAGTTTATGGAATTCTTGTTTAAATATTTTTTCCACGTTTGATGTTATCACTTATAAAGAAACATCCATTAGATTAAAATAGTTTCGACTTTAGTTTCGAAATTTATTAAATTGAACGTACATTCAGTAAGTATTATTAAATCTTTTTAAATAAATAATGATATTTATTTATTGTGATCCTGAGCTTTGACTAAATTGATTATCAGCAATTGTGTAAATCTTTTTTAGCTTCTAAAGGAATAAAACTACAAAGATTGATAAATTTATTTAGAAAACGGGTCCAAGATACCAATGGAGTTTCCAATCCAAATTGGATCTTCACGAAGGCAGGACACGAAGAGCAAAAGTGAAGTAGGGATTTCAGCTGTAACTCCGTGCTAAGCAGGAGAACAGCCTGTGTGATTTGTAAATGCCCCAGAGACGACACGAGCGCTAATCACTACCTAAAGAACACGTCCCAAGTACCACTCAGTAACGTTAAGGGACTACGGTAATCCCTGATTTAGAAGCACTCCTTATTGTCTGATAGGACTTTCTTAACATTTTTTATAATCAATTCAAAATAGCTTCAGTGTTAGAAAATGAAACATATTACGGAAATTTCAACGGCGTAAATCATATATATCAAAGAAAATGAGGCAAATAGCTTAATTTTCTACATCAAAATAGCGTGTATAGAAAATCTAATATATTAAAAGCTCAAACCACATACCATTAACACAAATTATTGGCTGTCAGTAGATATTACCCTAAACATAACTTACTCAATTTAATTTATTTGGTTTCACCCTTTTAATTCATCTCTAATCGGCGATGAAGTGTAACGTACATGTTGTGTTGGTTATTTAGTATTTATTCTATTATTTCACAGTTAAATTTAGAAACTGTCATCGTTATGAAATTGTTGGTTTTTTAGTTTATTTATTCGAGGAAACATTTTTAATTAAAACCAACGATAAGTAGAATATAAAAAATACATAAATAAAATTATATTTAATGTAATAATTATGTAATGCACATGTATCAAATTAAATATTGTTTATAAGTTTAAAAAATTTTTCATACATTTTCATAAATTTATTTATAAAGAAGTTTGAAATATTAATAAAGTGCTAAAATGATATGAACCTGCAGAATTACGTAAGTTTAACACATCGTAAGTTTAGCTTGTCTAGTACAACCTACAGTGAAGCTACATAACACCAAACATGTTCAAGGGAACTACCTAACTTGCTGCCTCTTTGCTGTGTTCAAGCTTTGAGCAACTTACCCCATCTTTCTGTAATTATAAAATAATACCGTTTCCATACTACCCTTCATGTTTAATAAATTCACGAAATGCAAACTTTACCTTTTAACTTTAAAAACATTATCATATATGAAACTAAAAGCCACCACTAATGCAACAAAAAACTGCAAATATATACAAAAACTATAATATGATTAATTAAAATTAATTTAAAAATTCTAAATTTCATTTAATTTCATTTAAATAACAAATAAACTTGATCCAAAAAAAAATATAAAGTACAAAACAATTAAACATTCATGTTAAGCGAGATGTGAAAGTTGTCAGAAACCTTACACAATGGGTCAGAATATCACCTTTGTAAATGTAAATCTGTGTCTAGCAACGTAATTTCACATCAAATATGAAAAGTGATGGTATATTCCGATCTACAACTAAATTGTCGTGCAAAACATCAAAGAGACGAACAGTTCTAGTACAACCAAGGTAAACCAACTGAACACTAAAGAGAAAATCGTTTGTTCAATTAAACGACAGAATCAATCTTAATTATTCGTGTACATGTCGAATTTATAGTATCACTTATTTTGACAAAAATTTCGGTTTTTCAGTTTTAATATTGATTATGAAATCATTTTTGATCGTATTTTGAATTTTGAAGTATCCTTTCAATCATAAGATTGATATCATTTGTATTATCTTTGCAGCTCTAATATACATTATTTTATTATTTTTTCAAATAATTTTTAATTTTTGTCCATATTGTATTGTTTTTTTTTTGTATTAAGTATTAACAAATTCGCTTAACAAACCCCTACACTAAATAGCTTTATAAAGTTTCGACAGATATGGGAGGGGAGCCAAATTTATATTTTAACTAAAAGGGGGACGCACATAAAAATTATGCGCACTCATGCTGTAGACAATATACTATCCTTAAAATTACCTTCAGTTTTTACATCAAATTTTCATTCTTTTTTCTGTTTTGTCCCATACATTTATTCCACATCCCATTACTTTTGTTCTTTTTAAATAATGGTTTTAAATTCTTGATACAAAATTCTTTTCCAAACGGTTTTTTAACGGTAATTTTAACAGTCCTTTCCATTTCATTTTTATGTTTATATTCCAATCTATCGGGATATAAACATAAATACGTTTTTACCCATTTTTTTTTATGAATTCCTTATGTTTCTTCTTCTTTATTAAACTTTTTTTCCACATATATAGGGCCATTCTGAAATAAGTCTATTTTAATAGGTGATAGCTGACATTGGCCCAAACCCAAATCCGCAATAACGACGGTTCTATCTTTAGTTTAAATTTTCGGAAAATGTCATTTTTTTATATGAGCATTCGGTTCTAAATACGGTCCTATAGCCATCGTATTGAAAAATAGCTTCTTTTGGCGGCAATAACATGAAACGATGATTCGACGTTATTTCATGTTTTACTTAACAATAAAATATTTTTTTTCTGGCACATCATCATCATTTGAGTAATTACTTTTTCCAGTGTGGTATCTTACTTTATGTTATAATTAGTTTTATTGTTATTGGTAGAGATACTTATCTTTTCATGAGCATGAATTAGAGCTGCCGACCAATAACAAATTTTTCGTTTCCATTTTATCCCACAAAATTTTCCACGTCCCATTACTTATATTGTTTTTAAATAATGTTTTTGACGTTTTCAAAAATTTTATTTTCCGTTTAAATTTAACAATAAATTATTACAACTTTTCAAAATGTTTTTCAGGTAATTATTATTATGAAAAGGTTCTCCTAGTTCCTTTCCATATTCACTTCAGAGAGATCAAGACATATTCCGCTTTAGCCACTTTTTCTAAATTCCGCATGTTTCTTTTTCTTCCTTAAATCTTTTTTTCACATTGTATGCAGTATTTTTCCCATAGTTTTCAGCTATTTTCAATTTAACTTCGCCATTATTTAAGTAATTCTTTTTTTTTTCTAGTGTTGGGGTTTTTCTTAATTATTATTATTATTTGGAAAGATACGTTTTGTTCTTGAGCTTTCAACCAATAACAAATTTTTCCTTTCCGTTTTGTCCTACAAATTTTTTCACATCTGATTATTTTGTTCATTCTAAATAATGCTTCCAATTTCTTGAACTTCCAACTAGTAACAAATTTTTCCTTTTCATTTTGTCCCACACAATTTTTCACACGTCGTATTACACCTTTATACAAAATTTTGTACATTCAAAAAATTATTTTATTTCAAAATAAATCACTTTCTTAAACTTTTCTGGTGCATAGGGTAGAGTCCTTTTATTAGCTTATCTATTATGTAATTGGGTTTGAAAAAAATCTGAATTACAATCGCATTTCGATTGGTAAATATGTAGGTCGATCGTAAACGTATTTAAACAGTAAGACAGAGGCTTCTTTTACATTTCATTTTATTTTTTAAACTCGAATCTCTTAGCCTATCAAAGCTAATTTTATATAATAAAGAATCCCAGTTAAATTTGATATTTATTATTTTTTAAAACTCGAAAATATTTGCGATGAAATGTTGTTTTTATATAAATTGCATTATTTTTCATAACATCTTTGAATTTTATACACCAATTAATAATCAAAACGTCAGAGAGTTGTGAATTTATATGATTAGAATTATCATCTCTAAATTCATTTGTACGGGAATGAATTTTGTAGATCATATCATGATGCTTCAAATAAACTAATTTGAATATCTGATGCACATTCACCGTCTTGGTGGAATTAATTTGGAAATGAGTGTAAAGAGACGTATCTGAACGAGGACAGAATACATGTATTTTGCGATTCGTGTATTGTCCACATCGGTTCGAAGATGAACTCGGAATAGCAAATAGGAAGTAAGTATATACTAGGTAGATTGTATTGCCCGTAGCTAAGAACTAGTATTCCAGTCAAACCTGTAATTAACTAGATGCGTTCGTTTTAGATATTCTGCGGTCAACCGGAGCGGGAATACTCGAAAATGTAAATGTGCCGGTTTGAATTGTACATATTTAAAACATGTAGGGTGTTGTAGGGTAGAACAAACGGTAACCGGAAGTTGGTACTGAACGTCAAGCGGACAACAAATGTGTAAATTCATGATTGAATACGCGAAGATTTTAAATAAAAAATTACACTGGTACTATAAGTTTATTGGGGTGAATGGTAATGAATAGGGTAGCCGCTTAACCGAGTAAGTTTAACGAAGCCAAACAAATTTTTAAGAAGCCATAAAAGAATCAATGCTAGATATCGATAATCGTTAAATGTGTCAGTAATACCCTAAAATTTTGCTTGATTTATTCATAACCGACATATTCATAAAGCGTAACACATTAAAATATTTTACGCTATAAATATGATAATAGATTACCGACTTTATAAACAAACATGATTGTGTCATTTTATGCTCACATAATATGAAAATTGAATATCATAAAGTATATAATACATATTTAATCATATTACTAAAACGTCATGTTATATTACGCCACTAAAATTATAATCAACATTAACTTTTTGGACAAAATAATTAACAATTTGAATAAGTTTGTACTAAATTTGACACTTATAAATTGTATTTTGTTGCTGTTTAGTTTTATTGTTATCCTTACGAACCCCAGTGGCAATAAAATTATTATTATTATCTCTCAACAAGATTCCTTATGTGCAAATAAAAATATTATTTGTGAAAATATCACATCACATCACATAAAAGCTTCTATATGGATAATATTTTTTTATATATAATAACAAATAAAAGTTAGAACATAACATTTACAAGCAAATAAATATAACGTTATCCTGGAATTCGGAAGTCTTTTATCACACATATTTTACAGTTAACGTTGCAGTTGTTTATTTAATTAACAAATCTAGTCATTACAAATCAATAATTATTATATAAAATAATAATGTTTAACAAGATAACATGTAACATTATTTTTGAATTCTTGCTAAATCTTAATAAATTTTAATAAACCATTGGATTTGCCTAATGCAATTTAATATTATATTATACATTCCGTATTAAAGTTAACACGTGTTTAAACAGACAGAGACACGTCATGCAAATACCAAAGTTACGTTTGTCAGGCGCATGGATGCCATCTTGAAGCTTCACGATGAAATATTTAACAGATACGTGACATTATGGAAAATAAAAATTTGAATTATCGAATGCACCAGTTTTACATGAATATATTACATTTGCATTTCCTCGGTGTATCATATCCGACAAAATGAATGAGAATCTATTAGTTTTCACATTAAACGAATTAAATTTTAAACAAAACCAATAAAATTTATAATGCTGCTTTAAATAAATAATTAAATTAAATAATTTTAAGCCATAAATATAATTATATTGAAAACAATTTCAAAAGACTTCATATTTTCCAACTCATATATCTATGCCTCCTTCTCAACGAATTTTATACTTCAAAAATTTTTTCGCTCAAAATTTCAATATTTCCAATCGTTTCAGTCATACTATCAAATCCTCAAAAACCATTTTCCATAACTTCAGATGTGTCACAAGTGTTACAGATGTTAATATCTATTCCAGCATATGCTGCACGGATTAGGGAAACGTGGAAAACCTCAGAATAATCGGTCGGAAGGCCTGTTCAAAGTTAGAAACATAGCAAACTTAAATCTGTAATACAAATTTACAATGTCTACTGACTAAGCCACTAGACAAGTAATTTCCTATTAATCATTCCCACAACTAAACCTTGCATTCACATTTTCCAAAAAACCCGATTTGAAAACCAGTAATTTCGAAAGAAATCAACAACAAATTCTAGATTAAAATAACATATAATACCTAACCCAAACTCTCACTCAAGTTATATAATCTAAAGTACCCTAATGGCCTTTAAAGCCTTAAAAGCTTGCCCAACCCAAACTGATTTTTAAAAACGTGTCTTTTAAGACCCAACAAAATAGTTATTATAGGTTCCAGCTCGCAGTATTCTACTTAAAGATGCTTTTCGTTTACCAAATTTGATGTAATTTAAAAATCAGGAATTTATTATTTGATTTCACGTTTCGCAAATTCGATTTGTTGATGTAATTTTCGTGAAAATCATCACAGTCCTTCTCTCCATTTTTTATATTTTCAAAAATTTCGAAAATTTCTGAAATTTAAAGTCCTTTGAATGCAATTTTTAACAAAATTAAGTGTATGTGTGAGTCCGATCTGAAACCCTTGTTTCTATTTATAAACGTACATTCAAGCCGTAGCATGCCATTGAAATAGCAAAGTGGGCAAGTACGAGCCTACAAAGTTTGCAGTTCCATCCTGAAAGCCAAGTTACAAAGTAACTTATGATTTACCATAACTGAAGATCAGTTTCTTGTGAAGTATGATGACGTATTTAATATAATTTTCAAAAACACCAGTAGTTTAATTCCAGCTAATATTTCAGTACATTTTATTGTGCATTTTATGGATAGAATAATCGACAATTCTGGTTAGAATATTGGCGATTTACATTATGCGATACGCCACCTCGCGACAAACTTTTACACTAGCGACAAAGGGACGTCAGTAATTAGTACTCATGCGATTGATCCATTTTGCTAATATCCGTGTTCTTTGTTTGTTCAACTATTATTTTTTATGTAAATCAGCTTTTTTCAAAGCTATTAATTGTTAATATTTTGAATTATCCCTTTGTCAGTAGACATGTTTTATGGATAGCAGCGCCACCAACGGTAATGTAAATAGCCAATTGAATTGTATTTATTGTATCTTACTCACTTACCTCACTTTGTTTAAGTTATGAATTGAACATTAGTAGAATTTTATGCAAAACATTTGTACCTAAAATAAATTACTTATTCTAAAATGCATTTAATATGTATTTTTCATCATAGAAAAATATAATATTATGATTAAATTAAAGTTACCTTTAGAAATCGTTTATTATTCATGTACTATTTGATTTGACACGAACGAGTCAAGGGAACAGGCCCTAAAATACGAGAAAATAGGGCTCGGGTCACTATGCCTTTGGGCAAGTACCTCAGTGTATTTCAAGCGGAGATACCTTCGCAGGGGTTTCGTTAACAAGCGTATTCACATATGCAGTGACATTCAAGCAGCCCTAAGGGCCCTTGCATCAAGACCTCAAGACTAGTTCTTGACTGCAAAGCGATGTTGGCAAGGTTGTGCCAACACAACTTTTTCAGATCGTATGGGACATTGAGGGTAACGAAACAGCGGACCAGTTGACTAGCGAAGGGGCAAGTCCCTTACCGGACCCGAAACCGACCTTTTGTGTACCAAAGAACCTGATTTATTCGAAGATAAAAGTACATGTGTTCTCGCGTATAGTTGACCCAATGTGTAGAAAGTGTGAAGATGAGGAGAAGACGTCCACGCACGTCCTATGTGATTGAGCTCCACTTGGAGCGCTAAGATATAGGCTTCTCAGAAATTAATGGCCGGACGAGTTGTGGGATCTGGAGTGTAACAGGCTGCTTTGTGGAGACAGCCAGGTTCCCCCAACGGATCCTTTAAGATGCGGATGCACAAAGGTCCTCTAGGCCTAAGTGCTACCGATTCAAAATTACACACCCGATAATTTGGGGAGGTTACAATAATTATTGTTCTCACACCGTATCTAATGATTTTTTTTTTTTTTTTTCTAGAAATCATAACTAGAAACTGCTTCATTAAATTCTAAAATTATTTTAATAATATTTTAAATATTAATAATGATCTTTAAGTGAACGTGGATTTTCATCTACGTAAAAGGTATTGAAGTCATATCATATTAAAATCCTTTACTGGTGAATTCGTTGGATTCGTTCGGATTCGTCAGCGAAGATGTACGCATAGCAGGTCAACCAGCATCGTACCGCGGTAATATTAATGAAGGATCAGATGTATAATTCTGTTGATAGGACAGGAAACGTACCGTGCACTTGGCCGTTTTCAGTGGGCAGTGGTTGTCCGTTCATCCCTCGTTGGTTGGCAATCGAACACACAATTGACCCCGTATGTCACTTCATCGCACAGAATACAAAGCAGGCATCGGTTGAGCAAATCTGTGATGTCCTTTGTTTCAAAGTGTTTTTGTTGGTTTTTGTCTCCCTTGTTCATTTTCCGCGTTTGTAGTTATAAAAAGGAAAAATGGGTGCTATTGTAGACAAGACGAAAAATACTTGAATCAAAATTAGTTAATACGATTACAAACGAACAACAGACTTTAATTTCAACAATTCTGGTTTTCCTTTTCACAGTTTTGTTTTTTTGTGTCTAAACTAAATCGATGAAACAGATCTATAGTAATACATGTTCAATATTTTCATAGTAAAATTTCTTTGTCATGTTTACGTTCTAAAATGTAATTTTTCAGTAGAGAAGGTTTATTCAAGTGAAAGTTGACAGACCAAAGATTAATCCGCAAAAACGAATGTTGATGGATAACACAAAAAAACAGTCCAGGCCAAGGCATCTACTGCTTGTTGGTTTGTGGTGCGAACAACGTTACGAAATTGCATGGTAATTCAACTAACAATCAGTACTTTATAGAATTTATTTGTTGACGCTTTACTAGAAGTATTTTAAAACTAATAAAAAATACTCGATAAGTAAAAACAAATGAGTGTTGCTGTTTGTTACAAAAAGTGTGTGTCAATTATTTAAACAACATTTGTGCGTTTAAGATCATCGTGATCTCTATTAGGTTGTAAATATTTCTAGTTTGGTAATAATTAAATCTGTTCGAGGATTTGTAAAAATTATTTATTTTTGAGTAAAATATGAAAATAACGCCGAATCGTCGCATCTAAGTTGTTGTTATTCCCGCTAAAAGAGCTATTTCTCAATACGACGAAAATGGCTACAGGACCGTATTTAAATTCTGATGTAAAAAAACAAAATTTCCGAAATTTTTAACCGAAGATAGAACCGTCGTTTTTGCGGATTTGGGTTGGGGACAAGGTCAGCAATCACTTATTAAAATAGTGGGACCTATTTTAGAATGAACTTGTATATAAATAAGAAAATTATGTATTTGTCAACATATTTAGTGCATTCTACATATGACGTACATTATGTGTATATAAAATAACTTTTTGAAAAAATTACTTTGAAGCGAAATGTAATATTATATTTCATGTATAGTAAACAAAACAAAAAAGTATATATGCAAATCAAAACAAGATTAGTTAAATATGATATGGATCGGAATTTTTACTGATAAAAGAGACATAAAACAGCACTATATTAAATTTGACCCAATTCTTGTTATGTGCACATGATACACATGATAATATATCTCACTGAAATACTAATTTTATAGATGTTATTTATCGCAATTTCGAACTTAATCTTATAATGGTAACATTTTGCAGGATCTCGATTACAACATTGTGAAGAATAAGCTCACAAAGCTCATATTTAAACAAGTTTATAAAGAATTGATCGATTTACAAATTTCTTTACAGTTTTGTTGATTTCTTTCAATTTTATAATTTCTTTCCCAAATCTACGAAATATGTGTGAAATGTTGGTACATTTATACATTTTATGAAAATGTCGATATCATTCAAATCAAAAGTTACAATTATTAAATTATTTGAAAATAGAAAACATCGTTTGATCACTTCATTCAAATAATGCTTAAAATTCAATATAAAATTAATTGTTTGGTGTAATATAATAACAAGAACACCTTAATAAGAAAATTTCGCATGAATGGAGCAGGACCAAATAATACAGATGTTCAAAGGCAAGCACTTAATCCAAACAAGGGTGTTTCATTCAAAATCATGAATTATTGTTGTATTATTAACTTATTTAGTTGCGAACCTTTGAAGTATCTATTATTCTAGTATAAATTTTAATTAAAGCACAGAATTAACTTATATAAGATTACCCTCATAATTATAATATTTATGGCGTTTGTAAACCAACTAAACTCAACTAAAATGGATTAAGATGAAATTATTGGCAGTTTAACAAACTAAGCCGTTTCTATTAGATATTTATGCACATATGCTTTGTAATATAAATTACTAATTTACTACCTTTTAATTAATTAATATAAGGTAAATGCAACATGTGAATACATATGCAATATTTTCTTACGAAATGTGAAACAATACTACTTGGCAATACCTAACATAAGAAATCGATATGATAATAATAAATAAGGATATGTCAGTTATCAAAGAGTTGGTAACAGTTGTGATTTATAAATTATCATTGCTTTTTATTTTTATAACAGAGTTCTTTAAAGTTCTTTAAATAATCAAAATGAAGAAACGCTATATTTTTCGAAGAATCACAGCTAGAAAAATCATCTAAAAGGCATAAAGCTTTCAATATTTGAAGAACTAAAACAGTGAAGTTCAGGTGAAGTTCCCAGAAAAAAAGTTTCAACCGACTAAGAAATAAAAATATAAAAGGCAGTTATTCCCATTCGAGAGTTAAATTGAGAAAAATGAATATGAAGAATTAAATTCCAAACATTGGGATAAATCAAATGATTTATCCCAATGTTTATTTTAAAACCATGTTGATTAAAAGCCTCTTCAGTTTTCTGAACGATCAAGAATTATATATTATTACTATAACCTATAATTCTAAAAACACGAACACACAATCGCTAAATTTATTATTTTTTTTAGTCATAGACATATTGTCTGTAATTCATAGATAGTTATTAAACTTGACAGATTGAAGATTTAAATCATTTTAAGATGGTAGTTTCGTTTTAAAAATTTGATCTATTACATCATACTAAGACGATTATTATATTTTTCAATTTTATTAATTTCTCATGCAGTTTTTTAAGATTTTGAAATGCATTAAAATGTCGTTATAATTATTTTTATTACAATTCTATTGAACATTAAAAAAATTATTTTAATCCAAAACTTTATACTATCTCAAAATCAATAATTTATACGTTAATTAAGTTCTCGTTAATATTTATATTTATAACACGATTACGTATGTAAAGTAATTGGAATTAAACGTCATTACTATTAGTTAATGGTTCTATCAATGTGGTATTTCGTTTATTGACGTTAGAATTATCCACAATGCATTGCTAATGTTCGCAATTACAACAGTTAAGTCCTATAATCCCTGATATTAAATATAATTTATTTTACCTTTAGTTTATAAAAAAATATGGATCAAATAATGCAGCAAAGCATTTATAAAGTTAGAACTTTGCCATGAACAAACTGTGCATTCCTTGGGGTTTAAAGTGTAGTTAAAAGTAGACTAGTAACTTACTTGAGGTGTCCTGCTTGGGTGCTGGTTGAGGTTGTGCTGTTTGGACAGGAGTGCTAGCTTGTGTAAGTAGGGGTTGAACTGCCAGTAGCGTCGGAGGGTTTACAGGAGCATTGGTCCCAGGTGATGTTGACCACCCACCCTTCATGTCCTGCAAACAACCACCAAACATTAATCAAAAGCACTTCATGTCTAGCAAAGTAAATACTCCACAATGGTTACAAAATTAGTCTTAATTAATAGAATAATTAATTAAACATCACAGAAAATATCATTATTAAACCAAATCACTAAAATCATTAAAAAAAATAATTGAACGTTATGAAGCTACTGTATCAGATAATATCCGTCGCTGTTACGATTGCCATCGTCAAATAGAATTCAATTAATTAGTACCCAGTAATTAACCTCATATTGAATTGAAATGTGTTCAGAATTTGTAAGCAAATTGATGGACATGAAAGTTCCATGTGAAAATTGATTGCATTGGAAAATACATTTTTTCACGCACGAAATTCATTTGTAATTATAAATAACAACGTGTATAAAATTTTTCTGAATACCTTAATTAAAACAATTCGAACTGACAATGGTATTTTACAACATAATTGCTTCGGACAAAAAATTTTATTTGATTTATATGTAATACGAGAGATACAAATTATAAAAAGTGTTGGTGTTCATTTCAATTGTAATTTTTAATTAAATTATACATTACGTTACATTAAATTTTTATTTGCGTATTTTTGTTGTTAAATAAATGATAAGGAGATACACCGTTTCTTTTGGTTGTTATTGGTGACAGATTTAATGGCGTGAAAACGATTAAAGATGATTTTAAGTGGATAAAATGAGGTGTAATTTAAGAGTAATAGGTAAGTTATGAAAACAGTCACTACTTTCACGGAGTTTGACCGTTTGCAGATTTTATCATTCGGTAATAAACCGTTTGTCATGCAATGTCGCGTGTCCCACCATGACAACATAAAATACAGTTATACACCCTTTATTCTTTTCTGGTATATTTCTCTCTTATTTTTTCATTTTCATTAATTAAACAAATGAAATATGTATATGCATATATACATACATAATTAATTTAACTTTGTTGTGTTATTCGATATGCATAGCCAACATAAGAGCCATGACAAATAGGAAATAATTTCTCGCCTTTTCAATTTATCATGTTCAGTCAGTAAGGCGCACTCTCTTTCCAGAATTAATTACTTAACTGCATTATAGTTTTTTTATATATTAATCTCATCCACACTCCCATGAGAAAACTAATAATTCACATTGTTAAATTTAACGACAATTTTACATGATGAAATTTAGAAACAATATAAATCGTTGTCTATTACACAAAAATTTACTTAAATACAAACATTTTGGGTGAATAATTTTTATCGTTTTCTAGGATATTTATTTATTGCAATTTTGAAGTAGTTTAAGTAGCTAACTTCGCGCAATACAAACATGTTGAATTACATTGTTGGGCACGTACCACCATATTCTATGAATTTCAGAAATTCTTATTTTGCAAGAATTTTTAATTTTTAATATATCCAAGCGTAATTCATATTGGTTTGTATAAAAATAGAAGCAATTTATTTTCTAGTGTTAATCGTAAACGCCTGCCTATTAACCAATTTATTTGTTAGCTTTTTATTAATGTGCATGGCAAGATATTTTTTAACTTTGTTAGTTGGCGACCATTTAACGTGATTGAGAGACAATTATTCCCAGCTTAATTATTACATGAAATGGTCTTCCATCTGCCCAGCTGCCCATTTCTCTTAGGTTTGCTTACAGATTTATAAAAACAATTGACTGCTTATCTGTATAAAGGTTGCGATGTGGGCTTTCTTTGTCGTGACAAGCGTGTTGCCTAGACGGTTTTGGATTTTCTACTGTTGAAAAAATAAAACGTATTGAATTGATTCGTCAATTTCTTACTATGTCGTTTTGTGACACATCTGGAATTTTTCATGAGTTTGTCAGTGTTGCTTAAATCGAGATCGAGATCAATCGAGATCCTCATTGTTATAAATAAATACTATTAAATATTGTGATTGTTGATAATCTATTATGATCGCTGATATTTTTATCTATTTACAACATATTTTCAGTCGAGATCAATCGAAATCCCCATTGTTATAAATTAATAAAATTAAATATTTTGATTTTTGAGAATCTCTTAGGATATTTGTATCTATTAACAATCCTTTCGCTCTAGCTATATAAAAAATGTAAAATAAAAATAACTTTATTTATTGCAAAAAAAAAAACGTTATCTAATTCGGACATTTTTAAGTAAATCATAATAATTGGAAATGCGTGAGGTTTTAGATACTGGAAATTATTCCAAAAAGTCCGAGTATAATATTAAAGGTCGTAAATATAACGAACAGAACGTGTAACTAAATTTGTAAACTGCCTTAACTTATAATTGTTACAAATACGGCCCTGCATTATGATTCTAAAAGGTCATCTGGGAATTAAGTTTGCAAATACATACATAGAACCTTATCGATATTTGTATATGCGCGTATATTACGCTATTGTGTTGGACAACGCCAAAAACCACTATCGTAAACAAATAATTAATGACCATCGGCTAGGTATTAGTCAATTACTGCATGTGATATATTCCCACAGGGCACACAAAAGTACAGAAGCTTTGAGCTTTAACTATTGAACGCATAATATCGATGTGTTATGTAAACAGAATTATTTTAAAACAGATTATGCGAAAATTAATGTAAACTTGTAGGTATATCTACCCCCCCATTCTAACAAGCTACCTTGCGTTTTAACTTAAAAAAGACAATTTATTTCCTTAAATTAATTTTAAGTTTAAACTTCGTAAGTAGCTTATATTATAATTTCCGTATATTAAACATTTCTTATATAATGCAGATGAACGCAAGTACGGTCCTGTAGTTTATTTATAAAAATATGCAAATCTACATTGTTTATATACATTTATATACATCATTATAAATGTTTATTTATCCAAAATTGAAGCAATTAACGAACTGACCGTGGAATTTATAATTGGATATTGCAGAAAAATGCTTCAAAAATATTTAGATTTACTCGTATATTTTGTATGGTAAAATACGGTAAACTCAATAGAGACATGTATGACATATTTATATATTAATTTAAAAATGTTTACTTTGTATTTACGTCTATTATATTTATAAATATTTAAAATGTTAAAAAAATATGTAATTTATTACAGTCATTATGATAAATTATATTTGACTATACTATTAAAGAGAAACTCATTTACAAATATTGGTTTGTGTCAAACTTTAATTATAAATAGTTTATACGTTTCAAATGTATAGGCAATAAATATCGCCTGTCAGTTTACAAAACGCAGAACAAAATGTCGCTACATAAAAATTGATTTCCATTCATTTTAAAATAAAACAAATCAAAGTAAATAAGTTTTATCGTTATCAGAAAATTATTTAAATTGTGATTATTACTGATTATCAAAAAGGTGCACTTGTTAACGCATTTGGAATAAAAATGGGAGCAATTTATTCTAAAATGCTCAATCCCCACAAAAAGTTATTGAGATTTTATCTCACTAGATTCCCGCATATGTGGCTCCAAACAAGTTTTGAATAATAAGCAAATGTACATAATTTATTAAACAAATTCCAGAAATATATTCGAAGACTCGTCGTGTAAAATTTCGTTAATAACATGAATTGCTTTTTTTTAACCAAGTTAAAAAAATATTATAAAATAATCAAAATTTGTAAAAAATAATTATAGTGTCATCAGACGAAAAATCACAAGAAACATATGCTCTGAATGTACTAATTGCAATGAAAAATTATAGTAATATGGAAATTTGGAAATATGAGATCAGATTTGTTCGAATCGTAAAAACCTATAATCCAGGTCACAAATTGTGTTTTATATTTTACAAAATTGTATTATTGACCTTATAAGAAATCCGCAAAACCGGCAGATCTACAATTACGTACGTAAGAAAAAAAATTATTTTAGAAATTTGCTGTACTTAATCAGGGCCTGTATAACCGTGTGCCACGAAATGGTTATGGGTTTTACCTAATGAGGTGTTATCGTTTCTAATTGACTCATCATTATCAAGCCTTACTGTCCTTTGGATTATGAGTAACGCTCAAAGCGTTTTAAAATCCAATTTTTGATGGGGCTTAATCCTCGTAGTCTTTTACATTTTTTTTTGCTGCATTTGTTATCTTTCTCCATTCTTTTCTCTTCTGACATTTTGCTTTCCAATCTACCATTCCTAGCACTTGTATATCCTCTTCCATCTCCTTTCTCCAGGTCTTATTCGGTCTACCTCTTCTTCTTGGCCATAGTGGGGTCCATTGTGTTACCCTTCTTATTATTTCCGTTAGTCTCCTCCTCATTATATGTCCAGTCCAGTTAAGTCTTTGAGCCTTTATATATCTCACTATATTTTCATTTTCGAATTCCTGTTCTATTTTTTATTTCTTTTTTCTCTTCTCTCTCCTTCTCCTACTATGTCTGGCCCTAAGATGGTTCTCATTATTTTCTTTTCAGTTTTCAGCTCCCTTTTGTTTATCACTGTCGTTTCCATAGCGTACGTTATAACTGGTCCTATTAGAGTCTTGTATATTTTCATTTTGTTAAGTTTACTTATGTTTTTGCTTTTCAGTAGTTTTATTCCTTCCATATGCTTGGTACCCTTTTTGAATCCTCTCCTTTATTCTGTCTTTAATTGTTTGTCCTAATGTTAATTCTAGGTAGTTGTATACAGTGTTTCAAATTGGTGATGTTGCGTTTTTAAATAGTTCATTTTTCCTTCTGGTTCTGTTCCTATTTTCATATATTTTGTCTTTTGCTCATTAATTTCCAACCCAAATTTTTTTGCTTCTTCTTCAAGTCTATTAATTTCTTTTACTAGATATTTTTGATTATTCGCTATTATCGTTACATCATCGGCGTATGCTACAGCTTGTAAAGGGCTAACTATCATATTTTTATTGTGGAGTCTCGCTCTCTTCATGACACCTTCTAGTGTTAAATTAAACAGAGTTGGCAAGATTGGGTCACCTTGTTTCACTCCTTTGTTTATGTTTGTCTTTTCTGTTATTACTCCTTGGAATTTTACTTTGATGTCGGTGTTTGTCAGTATTATTTCTATTAACTTTTTTAATTTTTTTAAATTTTGGTACTTCTAAGGTCCCTAGTTCTTCTATTATCTTCTCTCTTTTCAGCGAATCGAATGCGCTTCTAAAGTCTATGAAGATTATGTGCAATTCCCTGTTATATTCCCGTCCTTTATCATTTGGTCTAGTGTATGTATTGCATTAATCGTTGATCGGCCTGGTCTAAAGCCATTCTGGTAGTCGCCTAATAATTTTCTGTATATAATTTTAATATTTTATTTATTAGGTTCGCTAATATTTTATATGCTACGTTTAACAGGGTTATAGCTGTACAGTTTTCACATTTTTCTTTGTCCCCTTTTTTTGTAGATCGGTGTGATTATTCCTGTGTTCCATTCCTTTGGGTATTTTGTTTCCATATTTGTTCAATAAATTCCTGTATATGTTTATATAGTTGTTGTCCTCCATATTTTAGTAGGTCCGTCTTCTGAGGCTTTACCGTTACGAAGTTTTTCCATTTCTTCTGGTATCTCCAGTTCTGTGGAATATTTAACATCCTTTTCTTCTTCATCTGTTAATACCTCCTCAGTTTGTGCATTAATGTTTTCTTTCTAATAGAATACTAAACTTAAATCCGAAAAACTCAACCTATTATACAGATTTAAAAGAATAAGGAATTTTGTAAGGTCAAGTACACACTTCATCCTTTATTTACAAACTTTCATCACTTTGATTGATTATTTTATGCAAGATCGATGCAGTATAATACTAAGAATTTTAAGTGTTATTCCTAACGGAACGGATGCAGGATTTTAAACATAACAAAACCTCAACATATGTGATGATTTAATCAGAAAATATTATTATTCATTGGTTACGCTTCATTGTATGATGTCATCATTGTAAAAAAATATTAATTTTTTGACTGTATATTAATATTAAAATAATTTGTAGAAAAGTACTATTTAACTAAAAACTTTTAGAATTTGTTGTTTTATTTTACAATTACATACAATAGAACTTGTTTGTAGGTTGCCTTTCGTGATACATATGGCGATCCTAAATTAATTATTTAGCTTTTAAACTTGTCACTGGGATTGTTTTGAACGATATATTGTTATCGGTTTGTGTTTTTATGAATGCATTTTTAAAATCTGCCAGTTCTGTTATTTATGTAAGCTCGATTTTACATAGATGCATGAAATGTGCATATATTGTTCAGAGTTTTTGTTTTTTCATATATAAATCAAATTATTCTAGCTAAATCTGACACATCACAACGACTTTATTCCGATACAATTAGCGTATTTGCAGTCATTTTTCCTTTATTCTAGCATGCATTAATCACAAATTTACAATGTTAAAAAATAACCTACGCTTTAAACATTTAACTGATTTTCTATCGGCTTTGTTGATGTTATTAGTTTTTGATTAGTTTTGAAAACAATGCTCATTGTTCACGTGGTAGTTTTTTAATTACGAAAATAATTTTTATATGTAATTTAAAATATCATCGGTCATCGGTTTTAGTAACAGAGGTTAACGCATACAGTAATATCACGATCATGTAAATTTATGTATAATATGTTCTGTATTATTTTTTGTTGAAAAGGAGAATGGTCGTTGGTTTGAACTTTCATATTATCATAGTTAATTTTATGAAAGGGAATGTCTCTTTTACGATTTAGAGAATTAGATTTGATTAGTATTTTAATGCAATACTTATGCATGCATATGAAAATAGAATGCATATTGTAAATTTGAAAATACCCCTTTGAGGATGAAAGTTGAATGAAGTTTGAAGATATTTATAATAGAGGATAAACTAAAATTAAGCTATATATTTTTGACGATTTTCAAAATTTATATATCTGCAGTCTAGAATTTTGGCAATGTACGGCAATGCATTATTTTTGAATTCTTAATGTAAATATTATTCAATTCATTATGAGAAGTGAGCGTATTCTGCAAACGACTCCCTTGGCATTACGATAACAGTAACATTAGGGAGTCATTCATTAACAACCGCCTAGAATGCGGCTGACGCGTCAACCGAATATTCAGACTGCGCACCCGTTCATTTAATGCATGGTGTGGTGCGTTGCGAGGCCATGCCATGGAGCGGCAACAATGAAAGCTCAACTATATCGTAGTTTTGTTACAGAACTAATTTAAGAGATACCCGCTTCAGGTGAATTTTACCCTGAGCCCGACCGCCGACCATGAATATTTTAGTCGAATTAATTTGTGTTTTAAATCGCTGAACTTCTGCAGCTTCAAATGAACTTTCTTCTTTTATAGTTCGTATTAAAACTGTACTACGATGTAACTTCTAAACACATGTCAGTTTTTCATTCCCTCCATTATTTGTTGTAAACAAAAGACCTACAAAAACATCATTATTATTAACTTATCTTTTAAACGTGAGTAAGCAACGAAGTAAAAAAACTCGAAATGTAATAAAAATATATTTATTACGATACACCAATATATAAAATATTATAAAAAATGTGTTTCAGAATTGAAACCATTAAAAAACAGTTTACTACAAATTTGTTCCATCTGTTAAATCAATCGGTTATAAATAATTAAGAAGTCTGGTTGATGAACCAAACTTTACAATACAGATTCCCTATTGCGTCCCACGTTATGTTTCCTATATATTAAATCTTTGCTGAAATGAAAAAAAAACGTAGAAAAAACCATGATTTTTTTATTGAAACCATTCAGTATATTAATAAGAAAAATAGAAAACAAATAATTAAAATATAAATAATTTCAATAAGTAATGGACATTTTTATATATTTTATAATTTGTATGTCATAATGAGTTTTTTTCTGGTTGCTTACTCATGATTAAAAGACAATTATAATTTCAAGCAATTCTAACCAAGAAGTTGACATTAATTATTATTAAAACAATACCAACGAGTTTAAAACCCAAAGTAACATATTTTAAAAAGTTATAGCTCAATGCATTTGCGTGTCTTGAAAATTTGTTACAAACAGAATTGAATGTGATTTTTTTTTTAATAACATGCAAATGCTCGCTTTCGAGACTCAACATCTCATAAATTGTAAAGATACGAACTCGCTCAAATTGCGGCAAAGTTGTTCATTAAAGTGACTGCTAACCTCCTACAATCAGACTTGATATACATTTTATAATTTTTCAAAAAGTCGTCGAAATGTATCAACACATTTTTTTATTGTTTAATGTAGTTTAATTAAAATAAATTGACAACAAAGTGACAGTGACAGTGCAAATTTCACCACCGAGTTTTATATTGAAATAACTTAATAGATACATTTGTCTTGTTTTTTCCATTTTCTTTGCGATTTATTATTGATGTTTTTAATTAATTTAAAATTATGACATATATAATATATGATATATAATGAAAAATATTTATTTATAATTTCTTCTAAAGATCTCGCGGGGCCCACCGTTGCCGGTTTCCCGTGTTGTCCACCGTTGCTCCAGGCAATCCCGAATAATCCGGGTAAATCTGGAAAACTCCAGGCAAAATCCGGCCAAATCCGGAAAACTCCGGGCAAAGTCAGGGAAACTCCGGGCAAAGTCCGGGTATCTCCGGGCAAAATCCCTGGGAACTCCGGGCAAAATGTCGGGGAACTCTGGGCAAAATCCCGGGGAACTCTGGGCAAAATCCAGGGAAACTCAGGACAAAGTCCTAGGAATTCCGGGCAAAATCTGGGGAAGCTCCGGGCAAAATACGAGAGTGTTGGCAACCGTAGCAAAAGTAGTTCCCGTTATCAAAAAAGTAATACATCGGTAGTTATCGTCCAATATCCAATTAATAATAATAATAATAATGCTGGTTTATTTAATGTAATGAAACAATTACAATAAAACGTCATGATAAAAATATAAAATACAAAATATGAAATACAAAGGACATTTCGTAACATTTTTAACAAACAGGATCACACATGTCGGTGCTGTTCATGTACTCTTCATATGTGTAGAAGGTCTTCTGTATCAGGTACTTCTTTACGTTGCTTTTAAATCTATATTTTGGTAAGTTCTTCACTGCTTCAGGTATCTTGTTATATATCTTTGGACCCCACAAATCTA
>JAFFZR010005574.1:0-43876 GCA_018397195.1 Lethrus apterus
ACGAACAAAAAAATATAAAATTGACTTTTAATATTTTATTGTGTGAGTACATTACATTCGTAAATACAAAAGAATACTAATCTAAACTTATTCTATAAAAAACACTCGCAGCATTTTTGTCTATGCGGCAAAACGGATTCCTTGGTATTCGCTCCTATTTCCAAGGTTCACTGGTTTCCTCTCATATAACACGCGTTTAAACGTGGGTAAGATGCGAAAATTTCAAATGGAAATGTCACCGAGATTTCAAAACAATGACGTTTACTTTACTCGGATGAACGTGACGTTTCCTAAACTTTTGAAGCTGGGCGGGCGATGATAGAGTTAATCTTAAATAATGGTTGTACTGGATACTTATTATCAGTTACATGAAAGAGAAACGGCCAACGTTTCCGGCGTTTGGAAAGGTAAAAATCTACTACAGAGCTCGAGCTCAGCAGAATTTGATTAACTGGGACAAAACAGTAATAAGTTTCTAAAAAGCTGCACGAAGCCTTAAAAATTTTAAATACAACGCCTGAGGAATCTGAGAGAAAACCCAACCATAATAAAAATCGTTTAGTAGATATTTTCCACTTAACAAATTTTAATGACAACCTTTAAAATATAAGGTTTTTGATATTAAAATTAATCTTTTACAGCATGTCATTTAATGGGATTACTAACGGCCGGTACTTGCAGCATAATAGCAGCAATTCACTTTGGCCACGTCCTAATTGGTTTCTCACACAATTGTATTCTGTACACATCGATAGCGTTTTTGGCCGTACCGCAACACGATCCATTCTTCAACATCTTCCCCAATAACATGAAGATCGAAAGTCATGCGACGGTCTGGAATGACGATTTTCATTGCAATTACTGCACGTTTTCGTGGATTATATCCTTCATAATCGCAGTGGTACTTTTCACCTTCATTTTTATGAATTCAACTGGCGGGCGTGGATACGAAACGCACGCGTAAGTCGATGGATTTTTCTGGCCGCGAAATTGGATTTAAAATTGCAGATTCTCGCAACCGTGGCGACTGGTATATCCATCGTTAGTAATTTCCATCATAATGACGTTCATAACCGGATTTGCCGCTTTTACATCCATACGAGGATTCGGCGTGTTTTGTCGCCAATTTGCGCAATATATCGGAAAGAAAAGGTACGCCAAAATTTCCAGTCCGATTTAAAATACAAAACTGGGCCCAATTTTTTTTTTTTTAGATGTACTGAAGATATTAACATTTACACTTTGCTTTTCAATAAAAAAATATATCCGGTGGATAATTCAATAGACTTCGTTCAGTTATGTTCGTCGATTTCGTGGTGCGGGTGGATTTTTGTCACCGTGACGTTTCTCTTGAGGATATGGTTGGCACCGGATTTTTATGTACTGGTGGTAAAAACTGAACATAAGAAGAGTCATGTAAGCGAAATTTCATCACTTTTTTCGATTTTTAAAGTTCGGTGTTTCAGACGACCACCAAAACGACGAATTTTACGTTAAAGAACGAAAATACAGATGGCCAAATAAGAACCGTTTCATCGGAACAGATAGAACATGAACTACCTAAAATTCAAAAGATTGAGACTTTTGAATATATTGATCACGCACATGCATTCTAGAAGAAAAATAATTTCATAAAATTTAACTATCTCTCTTAGTTTTCGCCCTTTTAGTATCGTTTCAATAAAGGGACTTTTTTGTCAAGGTATACTTAATGTACATAGAGTATGTATGCCCCTTGAAAACAGATCATTGTTAACAAAGGAAATTGTTACAAATTGTCACAAAACAAAAAGGAACTTGCCACTGTTTAAAAAAAAAACATTTGTAAAAACATATTTATTGACATAAATCAAAGGACACAAAATTAAGGGTAAATGCTCTTGACGGAACGTGATCTATCGTTTGTAACAATACTGGTCAACAGACCTATAAGCTTTGTTAACAGAACCCTTCCAGGTATCTCAGTCTAAAAGACTCTCCATTCACCTGAATCTATACCATCTTTTCACAGATAGGCTCGCCTTACAATACAATACAATTTATGTCTTGACTTAACAAAAGAACTCTCATGGCATCCAGATGTAACAAGCATCTGTTTACAACCTTAATCATCAGATAACTAGATTCAAACAATCAAATCAATTAAAAAATTTCTAGCTTTAAAGTTTCATTTCCTGAATGTTGAAAATCTTAGTTTGAATAATTCAAATCGCCCACATCTTCAACTGCATTTTCTTACATTTATCATTGAATTTACATCAAATCCATTCTTCTTTAGAACGATCGATGAGTTCTCTGTGATAGGCGAGAATTTGCCCTGTGATGTATTTACCTGCGTTTTCCCGAGCGGTGCTGTAATACTCAGAAGATTGTGACTCGGGTCTCAGTCTGCGTTTCCTGCGTGGTTTACGCCTGGTGTCGTGGCTGTGATTTCGATATATTTGTCGTGAATTGGAACTATTCTCGGCAGCAGGCGCAACATAGAATTTTGAATTTGACGTCTTTTCTTTATTTCCTCCGTCGAATTTCTCTTTTTTAAATTCGTTTTCAAATTTTATCTTGTTCGGAATGTTGAACTGCCTGATGGACATGCTGACTGGTTTCTCAGGAGTTTTGGAACACATCAATGTTTCAGTTTTGCTCTTCGGCATTCCTAATGAAATGCACTGTTCGAGAAGAGCCTGTTCATTATCTAAGGAACCAATAGAGTCTACACTCAACAATGATTCTTGACGTGATAAGTTGCAATGTTCTTCTTTGATTTCTTTACTTGTGGATAATTTACGATGCGTAGGAGTAGTTTTAATGTTTTGGGCAGAAGACCTAAAAAAACAAAAATATTTTTATTAGTGAAATTATAGAAACAAAAATTTAATTTGGGTCACAAATAATTCAGTATATGAGCAAAATTAAATAAATATAATAACAAATCTTATATAAAGCAATTGAATAAAAAAATTGTATTGGAATATTTGTCAGTTAGTTGATTAAAGTGAATTCAAAGAGTAAAAAATAAGAATAATTCAAAGGAAGGCAATATTGTTTACTCTGTTACTTTCCTACTATCACATTTTATAACACAAAAAGATTTCTTTGTGCGATATTATTATTTTAATTATTTAATGATAATTTTACAAGTTTGATAAAAATTAAGAATAACTTAGTAAGAAAAATAATAATAATAACAGTTTATGGATGGACCTTCCACTCAAGTACATAAATACATACATAAATAAATAAACATAAATATTATGAGGTCAAAGTGCTATCGACTGGTGGTCCTTCTGCTCAAAAAAATCAGGGATATAAAAAAAAACGATAATCTTTGTTCTTGACGATATTTTGAAAAATAGGCTTAAAGTTAGTAAATATCACAAAAAATCATCAATTACCTTGCACTTATATTTTTAACTAACGTGAGTATTTGTCTTGATGATTCTTTATTTATTGGCTTCTTTACTTTGGACATTCCAGCCTGAATACATTCAGATAGTAATTTTTCATCATGATCGGTCCAATCGACTGTCGTGGAAATACGGCTAGTTCCAGGGATGCAATGTGTCAGAATGTCCGTTTCTGGCAATGCACTTTCAAAGTCGGAAGTACTGCCTTGTTTCGAATCATGTCTGATCAAGTCCTGTGCGGATTGTTTATTTACAGGCTTTTTTGCTTTAGGCATTCCAGCCTGAATGCATTCAGCTAGTAATTTTTCATCGTAATCAGTCCAGTCGATTGTCTTTGGAACGTGGCTGGTTCCAGGAATGCAACGTGTAGAATTGACTAGTTTTAAAACATTTACCGATTCTTGTGATGATTGTTTAATTACAGGCTTCTTTGTTTTAGGCATACCAGCCTGAATACATTCAGCCAGTAATTTTTCATCATAATCAGTCCAGTCAACTGTGGTTGGAATACGACTGGTTCCGGAATTGCATGTCGATATATTCCCTTCTAAAGGAATTCCACTTGTACAATCGGAAGAACCGACTTCTTTCAAATCATCAAAAAAGTCATTACTTGTAAGTTTCTTCGTTTTAGGCATTCCAGCATGAATGCATTCAGCAAGCAATTTTTCATGATAATCAGTCCAATGAATACTGGTGTCCTCAGATAAGTAACTTTTTATTTTCGTATCATTCGGTATTGAGAGCACACTAATATCTGAATTTGAACCAGCGTGACTCAAAGTGGCAGGTGTATCTTCTGTACAGTACGTTTTAATCGAATCAGGTTGTATCTCGGACGTCATTGGAATGTGGCTACTTTCGGAAACACAACGTGACTGTATGCCTGTTTCTGTTAATGAAATATCATTTCCCTGCGAGTGATTCTTGCCGGAGTATTTAAACGTCTGTGTTGGCATTTTTCTCGTTGTTAAATTATCTCTAAAACGATGCCTGTAAGAACAAAAAAAAGGTCTTAATAGCGAACAAAATGACACATTATCTCACCTGATGCTTCGCATGCCCAGATTTATACAATTAGCAAGAATATCGTCATCTTTGGCATTTTGGGAAATATGATCCAATTTTTCATTCAGGTGAGCATTGTCTTGTTTCTCACACTCCGCATCACGTTTTTTGAGTTCTTCATCTTGTTTTATCGAGCATTCCGCACTACTAGTTGATATGGTATTCTCAATGTGTTTGTCCTCAGGAGGTAACATCTAAATGGTAACAATTTTTATTTTAAAAGTGGAAAACGAATATTTACATAAATAGAAAAAACATTTTTTAAGTAAATATACACCCAAGACCAATTTCAGTGGTTCAAGTTTAACAAATGAACATTTGCCTGCTGACAAATTCACACCTGATTTTGCTTATTTATTAATTAGATAAATATTATCTATTTAGATGATGCAAGCTAGTTACACAACTACATTACCTTGACTTGAACAGTGGTTGGTTCATCGTGATCATCAATAGTCAAACTACTCAAGCTGGTTGCAGTGGAAAATTGCATCGGTGTACGTTCCTCTTTGAACTTAGTAACGTCATCTTCAAAAACGCTCGGTTTATGAGTGGATCTGGGGATTGGTCTACCATCTGTTGCGATTCCAGGAATAAATAAATTTGGAGATTCCCACGACGTCGATGGATATTCCAAAGGATTCTTTCTTGGTTTGGGACTCGGTGGTACCGTCTGCGTAGGTGAATCAGGCAATTCACTCGGAGAAACTATGCCACTTGTCAAACGACTGTCAAAATTGAACAATTAAATTAAAATGCAAATTGCAAAAAATAATCGTAATAAGCTCAATAACTCGCCCTCAATTTATAATGCCATTTTGCAACAATTTACCTCAAATCCGATATAACAGAACTCCTGTCATCATGTATAGAATGCTGCTCGACGCTATCTAGTGAAGCCAAGGAACTAGTCCTAGAGAACATTAACGGCGTCTCCTCGGCGTAATTAACAGTTTGCTCAAATTTCACAGCCTTCGTACCTAAAATTCAAATTGTACAGACACAAAATTCACATCAACAAACCGCTAACCTTTATTTGTCGACGTGTCAGCTTGAACGACAATTTCATTAATTTCACTTTTCGGACTTTCTTCTTTTTTCGAAGTTTCGTTCACAGGTATCGAATTCAACGATCCGAAACTGCTGACACGCGAAAAGTAATTCACGGGTTTCTCGGGCGACATCATACCAGAAATAAATTCAGATTTTAAAAATTTGAAAAAATTTAAAATTTTTTTCGAATTGCTCTTGGGTTTATTTTCGATTTCCGACATGTCTTCGACGTCTACGTAGTTTTTGTCGTCCAGTAACGGAGCGCTCGATTTAACTTCTTTATTTTCTATCGTTGTATGTTTATTATCGGTTGTCTTTTCTTCCATGCGCAAATCGGACATGGATGTCGCCGTCGAGAAATTAAACGGTGTTTCGTCAGGGGTGCCTTCGGTACAATAAGTTTTGACTTGTACATATGAGTTTTTTGTCTCACTTATATCCGAATCGGAGTCATCTTCGGCGTACCTCAAGGAATAATCTATTGTTTGATCCAAGTCCGTTTCTGCATAGATACCGTAAGTGTTCGACCCGTCAATTTTCGTATAAGATTTTTTGGTATCTTTCGTTTCCTCGACGGTGGGATTGATTTCAGAGTACTTTCGACTAAAATCTATTGGTTGATCGTTTACTTCGATTTCATCCTCGAAATCGGAATATTTATTTCTAACCGGGATGTAACCTGATCCAACATAAGGTAAACTGGAACTTTTATAAGTCGGCAACAGAAGAGATTTTGTAGAAAAAAAATCGTGGTAACTTGTAGACGCTTCGCCCACGTTTAAACTGGAAAATGTCCGGCATAAATCGTCGGTTGTGCGACATAGGTAATCATCTTTTCTTCTCAAGTAGTCTTTCATTCGAGACAAACGTTTACCTCGTCTATTAAGGATTTCATCTCGACGCAAAACGTCGTTAATTCCGCAGCCATCGCTTCTCGACGTTCGGGGCTCATGAATCAATTCTCTATTGCTGATACAGTCATAGCTTTTTGACCTGACCTGTTGTCAAAAATTAATTGTTGACATTTTATGAATTTGGAAAACCCACTACATACATATTTTTTAGGTGTTTTCTGAAGACATTCAGTGGCTGGAATGTAGTTCTCAAATTTTTTATTGAGAGAAATTTTTGCAGGAGACTCTACACTATCGAACGTTTGTTCCATCTGACCCATGTCTTGCATCGGGACCGTTTGTTTCCTAACGTCCAAAGTCGGTGAAACCGGCATATCGGTAATCCTCACTGTTGTATGCATTTGCAGCAGCGAGTATGACGATTCGGGCCAAAAGCCAAAAAACCTAAACCAAAAATTGATGATTAGCACAAAGCACACATTAAACCACAATTGCCTTTAGCTCTACCGAAGAAACTCCTGTGTATGGGTAATTCAATAGTTTAAAAATAATCCTAAGGTTTTTTTATTGCAAAATGTGTGAACAAGTTGGAGACCCATAAGTAAACTTACCGATCTACGAATGCTGTGAATACAATATGTTTTTTAACACTAATTTTCCTTACTATTTGAATAATAATAATAATAACCAACATTTATTGGAAGTATCCAAAGAGCTAACGATCTTCCCGCCCGTTTACAAAAGTGTGACATATATTACAAAACACAAAGAAAAAAACTTAAGGAATCCGATGTAAATATATATACATTCCTTCCTATTTCATTTTGCCTTTTCAGGACATAATGTATGAAAAGTTAATTTAGAAAAAAATCGATTCACTCAAATCCAATCCAATGACCCTACTTGCCGAGAATGTTTTGAAGATATTCTCAAGCTAATCGATCGGCTGACTTGATGAATAATGAGGCGCAAGGAGTAGCTCTAAATGGATAGTAAATGTGTTCAACTTTGTAGCCTAAGTCTAAAGTGACCATTTTTTTAAAAAATTAAACCAGTACATATTTTTGGTAAAAAAATAATTTGAGGCGCATTCACCATTTTGTATTTTGTCAAAACTGGTTAAAGTAAAAAATACGATATAATAATACATTACACAATAATACATAATACATTAGATTAAGCATTATTCTACATTTCTAATTTTTATTTTTTATATTTTTTTGATGAATGGATACATTTTAATAATAACTCATCTAAATTTTGAGTCCTGGTTTCACTTCAGAATTAACCAGGACTAATTACCAAAAAACCAGTACTGTACTGCTAAGACCAGTAAACCAGTACGAATGGTCACATTACCTAAGTCTAGTGTGGCCTCGGAACATAACCACATCAAATTACTATTTTCACTGCAACTTGACACAAAGTCTATCAAGTTTATAGTCTATAAACAATCCATCGCCTTTACTTCCTATAGGTACCATATTTTTCAAAATTTGATTTGGTATTCAGAATTCTTTAGAATATTGACATGCCATTTTGCATTTTCTTTAATCTGTTACATTTTTTAAATGTGGTCTCAATTTTTACATTGTAATCTATCAGAAATCCTTCATCAAAACACAAATTTATTAAAAATAAAATCGCTTACCAAATGAATCTAAGTAGAGGTTATTGGGAGGAGCAAACGATTGCAGCGCCGTCACGCGGCATATAAAAGAAGTTATGAGTTTGAGTTCCGATATAAAGAACTTGGTCCCAACGGTTCGGGTTTTCATCTACCAATAAAAATATTCAATTTCACTTGTGACTAACTTCAAGTGCATTCTCTGCGATACGTTGAAAAAATCCGGAATCGTTCTGAATCGTTTGTTGGAACAGACCTATCTGTTTACTTAGAAATACTTTTTAAATAAAATATTTATTTTAAGTTTTTTTTTGTCTTGATTATGAAATAATACAAAAAGTATTTATGTGTTATTTGTGAATTTTAAATTAAAGCAGTATTCGAGATTTTAATGAAAATATTGGTAAGGAAACTAATGCTATAGGTAACAGCCTAGTCGCTCTCTCCTTGCAGTTGTAGGAATAATTTTTGTATTCCTGCCTGGTTTCCACTGCCTTTGTAACTTTTCAATAAAACATTTTATAATTATGAATGTTTGCATTTAACCATAGAACTTTGTATTGCCCATAGATTTTCCAGTTCCAATGTTACAAAAGTAATGATATTTTTCGTTCATCCCAAAGTTGTAAGATTTATTACATTACTAATCTTGTGACCATATAATTGTTAAAAACTAAAATAGAATTAAAAACATCATAATTTATTCTTTACAACTTACAGCTAAATAACAAAAATAATTCTTTTACAATTATGCACAAACTTTAACCTAATAATAGTAATAATACAATAATAGTAAAGTATATGCAAATCGTTCTCATACAATACATAAACGTAAAAAAAAGTTTGCACTACATGGTCTGTTAGAAACAAAATTATAAAAAGAAGACATAACAAATAAGAATGTTGAAATGCCGTTCTCAAAATTGAATAAGTTGATCGAGTTACAGAACCTTAAACATAAAGAATTGTGTTCACATAAAAATTTAATACAAATAGTATTTTAAAATACCATAATGAGCATAGTTAATGATACCCTCCAACTTTCATTTTTTTAGGTCGTCTTTGATTTATCGATCCTTCTATGTCAGATGTATCAGATTCTGTCTCATTGAAGTTTGAATCTTTACCGTCAGACGCGTCAACGCCGAAATTACCTGCTGACTTTGCCTTTTCAAGTGTACGAACTAAAACATTAATTTTTAGTACACAAGAATTAATTGGCAAATTTGTAACTATAACTGTGTGATAAAATCAGACAGGTAAATACAAGTTTTAAAACTTATTACATAGCGACTTACTTTGAGCTTCGAGAAGATTATTTTGTCTTTTGAGATCCTCTATGTCTTGCTGATGACTGTTATTTTTCTTCCTCATAAACTGTATGTAATCGGCGGCTTTCTTCAATATTTGGGCTCGACTTGCCTGAAATTTGCGATAAGAAAAATTGCTCACCGTCTCTGTGACTGGAATAAAGTGTTTTGCAAATAGATTGGAATGACATACCACTTTTTCACCGGTAAGTGCTGGCACTGAATCTCGCAGGCTACTGAAGCTGTCTTTTATGTGGTCGCGGCGCTTCCGCTCCAGGGCGTTGTGATGAGCTCTCTTCTCTGCCTGCACAATTAACTTCTACTTTTGTCGGTGTATTTGTTAGTTTGTGTTAGATGAACATTACAAAAGAAAATTGTTAGGAAGGATAAAAGATAATCACAATCTTAAAAAAAACTGTCATTGCAACATAATTTAAAAACGAAACAGGTTTTAAGATTGTCGATAAAAATGATAACTCATACATTGAATTAATCACTCGCACGGACTATCATAAATTATAGATTCTGTGAGTGATCGATGAATGTCGAGGAGGGATGTAACCCTGTAACATTCAACTGTTATTTTCCCTGATGTCAGATTTAAGCTGGAAATGTTTTCAAGCATGGTTTAAAGATAACCTAGGCAAAAGCGCACACTGCTCACATGTAGTTGCGTTACATCGCCATTTACCTGCGAAAAATATTGGTTACCGGACGTTTGCCTGGACGTCGGATACTCATCGGGTAAGCGTCGCGAATCCGAATCGTCGCCCTCCTAAAAAAAAGAAAGCAGAGCCGCAAGGTGCACGTTTGATATCTACATCGATTCACGTCCTTTCAGCAAAAATATCAAGCCTAACAGCACACTCACATCGCTCTCGACATCGATGTCGCGGTCGTCATCGCTCATTGTCCCTTTTACACCCGTCTTGACTGATTTTTATAGCTGGCACTACATACACGATGACATTTACCTGCCAAACATGACACCAATTAATGTAAAGATAACGTTGACGCGTGACCAGTCACGCTGCCATACCAACTATACTCTATCACCGACGTTCAAATAATTTTCTTTGTTGTCAAACTCGTTTGCACGGTACAAATTTTCGAATAATGCCGTGCGAACGTTTAAAAACCCGTCAACTTTATGTACTTAAATTTTCATGCAAGTTAAACAAATCAAACTCTAACAAACACGTATGTGTCCGAACTGCGTTATTGAGACATATTATACATACGACAAAAAAATGGACGCTTCGCATTGTCGGTAAAATGTGTTTTGACACATGATTAGCGAAGTTACAAACATATTTTACTGATTCCTATCATAGAGAATATAAGTCTGTTTCAACAAGCAGTTCCAAACGGTTCGGGATTTCATCTACCAATAAAAACATTCAATTTCATTTGTGACTAACTGAAATTCGGTCTGTGATAGGTCGAAAAAATCTGGAATCGTTTGTTGGAACAGCCCTATAAGCTACTGCATAAAATGAACTCTCTGTATTATAAATTATAATTTATAACTTATTATTATACATATTATAGTTTATAACTTATAATGTGCCATCTGCACGACTTGGAAAATATTAAAGATTGCCTCGATTTAATTTATATACATTTCAAATTTATATGTACGTTATTTGAAATTATCGCTCGTATTAACCGTGCCGATAATATTACGCTTTAGCTTTAGATAATAAAATTTGCCAAAAATGAAAGAACATGGACACATGAAATGTTTACTGACAACAAAATATATTAAAAAGTTTATTTCCTACCAGATAACAGTATTTAAGTTGAAGATGATAATGAATTTTCAAATATTTCTTATGTAAAGCCACTTTTGGAAATGTACTAAACTTAATGTACGCATTTATTTAAAAATAACACAAAATTAAAATAAACCTAATTAAGCCTGGTTTTTTTTTCAGGAGGAGCTTTAATTTTTTCTTGTTTAATGTCAATTTTCTCCTTGTTGTCAACTGAACCATTTTCAGATTCACTTTTCACAGGAGGTGGTGGTGCTTTTGGTAATGTAGGCATCGGCAAAGGGAACTTGCTTATGAGCTCACCTAAGAGCATATCAACCCTTTGTCGTTGAAACAAGGAACTTGGTTCTTCCCTAGGTTTTTCATCTTTCGCCTTCGGTTTCTCTGTATTTCCCCTTTGTGACTTGAAATCCCACGAGTAACCCTTGCTTGGATGATAACGAGAGAAACCTGAGGCTTCATCAAATGCAGACTGTAGATGATGGACTGTAGATAACTGCAAATTATGTTCGAAATTAAGTTGGAAAATGATTTATTCGGACTTACTAATCGTGAATTTAAAACACTAGCCAAGTCTGGTGCTTGGTAAACAATACCAGCTATTATATAATAATCTGCTAAAGGTGTAGCTTGTTGTGGACTGTGTCTGTGTTGTTTTCTGATGACATAAAGTATAGGCTCTTGGACATGCAACAATACATATTCTAAACCAGTCATATTTCTGAAAATTTGAAATTCAAATCAAATTAAAAATGACCGGCACATTTCCACAATATGTTAGTTACTTACTGTAATTGTTCTAGATTCAACCTCTGCATTTTAACAATTTCATTGTTGCAAGTGCGATCAAAAAATGGATTAGATCGCTCCGAAAAGTAATCCATAACGTTTGCTGTATTCAAGATTGGTATCCATGTGGAGTCATGCCATGATACACTCAGAGGGTTTTCTGTTATTCCAGTCGACAAGCCGATTCTGGAGGGTAACATTTTTCCTAAAAATGCAATAAAATCTAATTTATGAATGTAATCACATCAGTATTGGATTCGCCCCACAGTTAAAATTTTTAGGTTACGAAGATGTAAACAAATAAAGTACAGGCCCCTTCAAATCATCAATCAGCTGCTCAAAACTTACTGCACATAGAAGTAACGTAGAAATGGTAGAAGGGGTACCTATACTGTTTTGTATGAAGCCAGGAAGGGTACGAACCGTTTGAAATATGTATTTATTGCGTTTGACGAGTAACGTTAATTTTAAATACAAAAACCAACAAAATGGCATTAAAAAATACCTATATAGAGTAGTATTATTTTATGAAAGACCTGTCACGTGACACTATCTGCGCGATAAGGGGTGAAAATCTCCAGTGGCGTATCGTAACTAATTTAACCAATGATAAAATATGATATCGTTTTCATAAATGTCATAGTTATAAACGTAACATTAAAATCTTCCAATTTTCAAACAAATATAAACTGGTTTTGCAGTTTGACACGAAATGAAAAAGAGATTTTCCGTGCACACATTGTAATCGCGTGATTAAAAATTGTTTTCGATATTTCCATAGTAAAATTTAATTTTGATATGAAAAATACTCATTACTCGATAAAGATTACGAAACACGTACAGATTTTAATATTTATATTTATTTGTTCTATAAACAGTAATATTATTATCTCAAATGAGTTGTTAATAACAAACCTGCTTACTTATATTTAATGTTGTAACAAATGACATTTCAAAAGATTAGAAAAGTTTAAAGCTTGTTATTGAAGAGTATGAGTACAGAATGTTCCACATATTATTCTGTTATCTTTTTTTCCTCTCAATCATGATATGTTCTTAGGTCATAATGAGAGTAAAACAGAAAAAAAATGATTTAATTCGTTCAAATTCGTAAATATAAAATTATCAAAAAATAAGTTCCTCACGGAAAAAAGTGAAAAAAACCGATTACTATTATTATGTTGAAAAGCACTTGACTTAATTATTTTATTTGTAGTTATAATCTTCTCAAAACTGTGAATTGTAAATTTTGTTAATAACTATTTACTTGTTAAAATCACCATGAAGCGAAAGGCGGTTGAAAAATTATATAATATATAAGATGTAAAATTTATAAAAAAAAAAAAAACACTAGATATAAAAAAGCAAAAAAAAAGTCAGTCTTCAATAATTTAAGTAATGTATTCGATTCAAAAAAGGGAATGTAAACTGTACAAAAGAAAAATATGCGAATAATACAATAATAAAAAATATAAGCGATTTTCAAAACAAGCGAGATTCATTTTAGTTCTCATCAACTTCAGCTTCCTGTTCTTCGTCAAACTCGGCGTCTTCGTCAACGGTGGCTTCTTGATATTGTTGGTACTCGGACACCAAATCATTCATGTTAGATTCGGCTTCTGTGAATTCCATTTCGTCCATGCCTTCGCCCGTGTACCAATGCAAAAAAGCCTTGCGACGGAACATGGCAGTGAATTGTTCAGAGATACGTTTGAATAATTCTTGAATGGCAGTGGAATTACCGATGAAAGTGGCAGACATCTTTAAGCCCCTGGGTGGGATGTCGCAAACAGCTGTCTTTACATTATTTGGAATCCATTCTACGAAGTAGCTGCTGTTTTTATTTTGAATGTTCATCATTTGTTCATCAACTACTTTCATTGACATTCTTCCTCTGAATATAGCTGCTACTGTTAAATATCTTCCATGCCTTGGGTCACACGCAGCCATCATGTTTTTCGCATCAAACATTTGTTGTGTAAGTTCAGGAACCGACAAAGCACTGTATTGCTGACTACCTCTAGATGTAAGTGGAGCAAAACCAGTTATAAAGAAGTGTAGACGTGGGAAGGGTACCATGTTAACAGCCAGTTTACGTAAATCAGCATTAAGTTGTCCAGGAAATCTAAGACATGTAGTAACACCAGACATAGTAAGTGAAACAAGGTGGTTCAAGTCACCGTAGGTTGGGGTGGTAAGTTTAAGGGTTCTAAAGCAAATATCATAAAGAGCTTCGTTATCAATGCAGAAAGTTTCATCTGTATTCTCCACAAGTTGATGAATAGATAACGTGGCATTGTAAGGTTCAACTACAGTATCGGATACTTTTGGAGAAGGTACTACTGAGTATGTGTTCATTATTCTATCAGGATATTCTTCACGAATTTTGGAAATGAGTAATGTGCCCATTCCAGAGCCGGTACCACCACCCAGAGAATGTGTCAACTGAAATCCTTGTAAACAATCACAGGATTCAGATTCTTTCCTTACAACATCCAAAACAGAATCGACGAGTTCAGCACCTTCTGTGTAATGTCCTTTTGCCCAGTTGTTGCCCGCTCCAGACTGTCCAAATACGAAATTGTCCGGTCTGAAGATCTGGCCAAATGGTCCTGAACGAACAGAATCCATGGTGCCTGGTTCCAAGTCGACCAAGACGGCTCTTGGTACGTATTTTCCACCAGAAGCTTCATTGTAATAAACGTTTATTCTTTCCAATTGCAAGTCGGAATCTCCATGGTAGGCACCTGTTGGGTCGATACCATGTTCATCAGAAATGATTTCCCAGAACTGAAAGATATAATCAATTATAACTTTGCTGCCTACATATTAAGTACCATAAATATTTGATTGTAAATTTTATAAATTTAAATTGAGGTTTATAACATTATTAATATTATTAAACTATCACAAAAACAAATCTCTAAAGTAAGTAATTGCAATTAACGGTATAGAAAAATAAAAGTATGAAATAACAATAATTCTTTGTCAAATGTTCCAAGGTATGTTTTTCTTCCGACGTGATCGTTCAATAACCGTTCAAGAACGGTCCAAATTTGTAGGTTCGTTTTTCTTCCGCATTTGAACTAGTTATGAATTGATTCAAGTTCAAAGAACGATTAATTCTTTGAATCGTTCACATGCGAATTTTTCGTACTTGCTACTTTGCAAGAACTCTGTGAACGAATATTTGACTGGTTTCGAATTAATTCAGTCTAGAAGAAAATCACCGATTATCCGTTCAAATGCAGTTCGCACTGAAGAAAAACGCAGCTTTTTTATGGGCGTTGGCTTTCGATCATTGAATCTTCGCGACGCGCAAATCGATATTTTAAGGTTTGTACCAACGTCTGGTGGGTTACCGCCTTTACAACATTTCTGTTGATCTAAACATGATTTTTACATTTAATTTTACATATTGCAAATAGTATATTTGTATTAGAAAAATTAAATACAACCCGTAATAAATTCATAATAGTTAAAATAATTTCGGCCGAATAGTAGTTTGGTACATTCTCAATAAATCTTGCCTGAAAGTACAAAGCATGCTCTGTGACAACCTGATAACAAAACGAAACGATTTTTACTGGTTGCCGGCTACCAGCAAAAATCATGCAAGATTTATCGACAAATTAAAAATTTACAAGACTTACTTTAGCTCCAATCTGGTTTCCGCATTGACCTGCTTGAATATGTACTATTTCCCTCATATTAATTCTATTAAACTTTAAATATAAAACTTGTAATTAAAAACAGACTGTAACAACGAGAGAACCACCACAAAATGCGATCATAGAATGCAGTGATGGCGCTTGCGCTTATGCGCTATTTATACAAACCCCCACCATACACGTTGTAGATCTACCATACAACCTAATAACGTGCGTCGTATGATCATAAACAATAAAACTATCAGACTTGAGGAAGAATGAATCTTAAATCAAACAATTACAAAACTACAAGCCAAAATGAACTTGTTTTATGTCGAAATTATACAAATGTTTATAAATTTATATAATTAATATAATTTTTTTTTGCATCTCTGGAACAATTAAAAATAAACTGACCAATTTCGTGTTTTTTACCCTTAAAATTGAATCTAGTTTACGCTCCCCGAGTTTGAACATATCGATACAGGACATTTGTATATTATACGTACATACAGTCTGTTCTACAATAGCTAACTTTTTTATTTAAATCAAATCAAATCAAACAAACTTGGTTAAATGGACAAAGTTTAAGTACCTTGCAATGCTCATTTCGCGCAATAAATTATAAAACAAAATACAAGCATAACGATTAATTTTTTAAATTCTGTATATATTTTTAAATCCTGTATATTTTTAAGTTGCCCTGGTTGCCTGCTATTATTTTCTCCAAAACTCTTTTAATAGTGGTTTTAGAGAAAAATTGTCTTATAATTAATTATAGCAGGCAACCAGAGCAACTTAAAAATATAAAAATATAGTGTTCGATTTAAAAAATTAATCGTTGTGCTTGTACCTTAGCAACGCGATGTTTTTTGTTTTATAATTTATTGCGTGAAATGCGCCTAGTAAGGTACTTAAACTTTATCCATTCAACCAAGTTTGTATCTCTTTAAATAAAAGAGTTAGCTATTGTAAAATGTTCCCGTGAACAGACTGTATATGTTCATATTTATAGAATTGGATACCAGAATTTATTGCCAATAATTTCAAAATTATAAAGTAAACATTATTGACACACATAAGAAGTATGAACAGAAGTGAGGTTATTTCCAAAGTTTTTAATTTCTTAAATAAACCAAATTTATTGACGCTGTAAAAACAAATTTATATTTCAGGTTCAAATTCGTTGCAAGATTAACAATTCGTATAAACAAACCAGCTTATCAAATTATTGTGTAGTGCTATATTCCAATTTCGTGTTACTTCAATGAATCTATATGTGGAACCTTTGCACCATCATTATCAATATAAAATGCAGTGCTGCCGTTTGATAAATAATGAGTGGAAACGCAGCGATACAGCAAGGCTTCGTAGTTTAGATGCTTCATGTGATGAATTACCAACCAGTTTGATTCTGATTAAGGATGAGAAAGTAATCGGACATGCAAAGTTGTCGCCCATCCCGAGCTTAAAGGACGCTTGTTTTGTAGAATCTGTAGTTATCGATAGGACATTGAGAGGTAAAGGATATGGCACATATTTAATGAGGAAAACTGAAGATTATTGCAAAAACATATTATGTTTGAATAAAATTTATTTGTCGACGAAGGGACAAGAAATATTTTATGCCAAATTGGGCTACTCTATTTGTCCACCAATTTCAATATTTGGCAGTTTTATTCCCAAAAATACGTTACAAATTACATCTAATGCAAAAGATGATTTTCCTTCTGTAATGAATACAGGCAGGAAAATTTACATGTGTAAGCAATTGTAGATGTGAAACTTCACAATGATATCAGGATTTAAAATTAAATTTAAATAAAAAACACGTTTGTTAAACTATTTTTAATCTTAAGTATTTTAATTAACAAAGTTTACAAAGTTTGTCCATAATGTAAAATTTTAGAAATTTTATATTTGGTCGAATATGCAATATGATTATAAAACTATTGTTTATTGTGAGTGTGACTGCTAGTTAATTACTACAAGACGTAAATATTGACATTAAAACTGCATAGAAATCACTGTTTGAACATCACAATTCCTTGAATTTTTCAATTTGATGTAGTTGCATATTTTTAGGAAACTACATTAAATTGATAACGGCGTACCAAATTGAACAAAATAATCAGAATACTTTTAAGAAATGCTGCAATAATCACATATTTAAGATATTTAACTCATTTGGTATAAATGCCGGACGAAAATTAATACTACATAAGGAATATGCAAGCACCTGGATTAATTATGACAAAAATCTCTATTGTGACTTATTACAAATGCCACACACCTTCCCATAATGTTCAGGTTGTGTTAAACAGTCGATTAAGAACTTTCCCAATGCATATTTGGTAATCACTTTTCCAGGTTTGTCATCATGCTTTATTTCATAATTGACACCAGGCAAATCTGAAAGACAATATATCAAAATCATGTTATAATCATTTTTAAGGTTTCAAATTCGTAGTTGTATCACTATAATAAAAGCCTACCAGCAATGTGTGGTGGAAAAACTGCAATGTATTTTAATCCAGACTCCTTAATTACATCATATTGTCTTTTATGATCATCGTTCAGTTCTTTAAACATCGGTGGTACTTTCTCAGGCTCATAAAACAGAAACGCCGAAAGACAAACAGACACCACATCAACGTTTAATTCCTTCATAGCTTTTACAATGTTTTTCATTCCTTCACTTAAAACTGTAGTGGGGCTCAAGTCATTTCCTGTACCCAAAACTACCACGACTGCGGTTACTTTTTTGATTGCATTATAAACATCTGTGTAATTCAAAACATCGCCTTTTACTACTTCCACGCTGTTTCTTAAATGATCAGGTAAACGAGCTGGGTCTCGTACAAAAGCCCTTACGTTTAAACCTAAAACATAACCTGCTTAGTTTGATTATTGAAATAAAATGGATTGCTTGGGGCCCAAAGTTTTTAATTTAAAATTGTAAAGAGCAATAACTTTATGCAGGTTAAAACAATGTACTATTAACCTTTTTGCACTGCAGCCTCCACTGCACATACACCAGTCATCCCAGTTGAACCGAATATAACAACTTTTTGCATATTTTTTTTAAATCAAAAGTATCGACAATGAACTTGCAAAATTTGTGTTCTGTCACAAATTTATTTAAATATCAAATTAGTGTGTTGGCATGGGGGTTTAATAGTGTATTACACTATTAGGTTGGTAAGTGCATTATAACTTACGTAACATAACATAATCGAGAAAAAATGTGAAAAATCGAGACAAAAGTCGAGATTTTTCAATTTTCGATATTCTGTTAAGCATACCCGTGTAGAGTATAACGTTTTTCGCACAATCGCATACACCAAAATATATTAACCACTATATTCTATGTTTTGTAATACATCTGTAATACACGCGCTGTGAAACTTTTTTGAAAATTTTCGCGGCTTGTGAAATTTGAAAACAAAACATGACATGTACCAATTTTTGTTGGCGTTTTCATGTTTCTCGTGAGTTTCGTGTTCCGTGTTTATAAATAGTTGTTGTTTGTTATTGGTTATTGTATAAACATTTATATTATTAATAGTGCTTAAGCATTTTCAATAGTTAAGGTGTATATTCTAACATTTAAATAGTTCTCGCGGTACTATGAGTTTAATAATATGGGCCATCTATGAACAACACAGATTTTAAATTTCCCGCTAAATTTAGTTCATCCCGCACATAAGAGATGGCGCTTCAAGGAACCGTCTATTTGTTCGTAGCTTGGAGTTTCTAATTTAGTGTTTTGTGTGTGTTGGCAACGCTGAAAATTTAAATATCAATCAAAAATCATAAAGAATTATGATGATTACATTTTATAAAATATTTTAGAAGAAAATGAATGCCTCCCAAAAGTCTAAGGTAATAAAAACACGATTTCTGTTAGAATAGAAGTGCAATTCTTTCAAGCTCTAATTTGTGGCTCACGTACCGCCAGTCCGCCACTGTCTATGACCACTACGGTCATGCGCCAGTCATGCGCAATAGCTAGAATTTTTTCGATTGCGGTGTGCGGTATTATTTAAAATATGTTTTATCCGTCTTTAATTTTTATTAAATAAGCAGTAAATGAAAAATAAAATAAAATAAACAGACGCAATATATTAAGAAGAAAATCGAAAACAATTGCATAAACTGTAAAAAAACAACGTTTGTTTACAGGAAAAATTTTCTTCTCTCAAAGTAATCCTTCAAAGCAAAGCTGTTGTGATGATTGAATGAGTTCGGTCTGCATCAAGTGGTTCCACAGCCGACAATGAATAATTTGGACATAAGTTTTATAAAAGTACACCGGATGGATGTTGATGGTACGATCAGTTCCTATCAATACGAAGTGGACAATATGTCTCAGGAATTTATTATGAAAACGTCGATATCTCCGAATTTCAATAAAAATTTCGACGTCCACTGTCATCCCACAGACAAATTTAATTTTAAATATAGGTACTTGGAACTAGACGATTCATCAATACGAGTAATAAAGATCGGTGGTGTCGAAGACCTAAATCCAATGAATTACGCTACTGAAATAACGACGGTGCTCAACGATCCATGCGAGTGTAAACCAGTAATGTGCAATAATCACGTTCAGTCGAAAAAAGAATCAAAAATACCTAACATCCCCACAATGATTGTTTGTCAAAATTGTGACACAAATTTTCCAACTAAATATCAATACCAACGACACCAATGCGAATTTAACGCCGAAAAAGTCGTATTAAAGCCAAATGTTGACATAAAAGATATCGACAAGGGGATGAGGATGAAATTTGATTGTCCGACTTGTGGAAAACAATTTGTAAGTAAAAATAATCTTGAAAGACACCAAACAAGTCACGATGAAACTAACATAAATGTATGCGAGCATTGTAACAAACAGTTTGTCAGCGAGAACCGTTTGCGTATTCACAAAGAAAATCATTGTAAAAAGGCTGGTGACATATCGAAATTTTATAGGAGTGACGTAACCGTTTGGAAATGTTTAAATTGTTACCAAGTGTTTGCAACACCGGCGTCTGCTAGTAGGCATGTGGAAACTTGTAATGAGGATATGTCCAATAACCAATTAAAAAATAATATTTTGATTGAAGATAATGGCAAAATCTTATCAAAAGAAATTCAAAGTTTATCTCTCGTACCGGAATTACTCGAAAATTTACCACACAACACCAAGGTAATAAACCATGATAATAAAAATATACAGAAATTTTTAACTGAATTGTTATTACAATGTGAGTATTGTAATCGCACATATGCTGATAAAAAATGGTTACTAGCACATCAAAAAATGCACACCACCCAAGTAAACTACGAATGCATTACGTGCAATGAGAATTTCGACTCATACGTCAGTGCTTCAAAACACTGGCTAACGAAATGTTCAGATGAAGCTAATCTCTTCTATTTACCAAAATTATCCTATTGTGAATATTGTGATCGGACGTTTAAATCACATGAAATTTTGTACACACACAAGTTTAAAAAGAAACATTACACCCCAAAGATATTCTCAAGTTTGTCAAACGTCAAAAAAGAAAACCAGTTGAAAATCGTGGAAAGTAAAGAAGCCATTGTGAAGTTGATTGAAGATGTTTTAATCGCAATGAACTTACCTACAAATAAAGATGATGAAGAGCTGATAAACGTCAATTCTCATATAGATAAAGAAAATAAATATCCAGATAGTCCTCGGGATGTCGTAGTCAAATCAGAAATTTTTAGCGAGTCGGGTAGCTATAGTAAATCAGATAACGGATCACAAGAAAGCATAGAGAAGAAGAAACGTGGAAGGAAAAGAAAAAGTCCAAAACAAACTGTAAAATCAAAACGATTATCAACTGTTGTTGACAATGGTTATAAATATCAGTGTGAAAGGTGTCCCATGGTGTGGGACAGCGTCGCAGATTTGGAGAATCATCGTGAAAATGAACATCCAGCAAAGTTTAAATGTGAAGAATGTGGACAGGTATGTCGATCATTAAAGTGATTACGTATTGATATTATTGTTAATTTAGTAAATACTTTATTATCAATTATAGGTTGTCCATAGTGCGAAAGCTCTACTGATACATAGCAGAGCCCATCAGAGTTTAAAGCCTTACGTGTGTGAAATTTGCAAACGTTGTTATTCGCAAACATCCCATTTGTGGCAACACATGAGGTTTCATCAAGGTACGTTTAAATTATTTTCAATTAGATTTAATTATAATTGTGTTATACCAGTGGTTTTTGGTTGTCATGAACAATAACCGCTACGAAAAAAATCAATTTCGATTTTATCTATAGACTTAAAATGAGTTAATGAGACTTAAATGAGTATCGTTTTTGTATTTATTTTTGTTGTTGTTTTAAAGGATTAAAAACTTCTTCTATGAAGGCCAACATCATCAAAGGAAATCTGGAAAGTCACTATCCTTTTATATCATTTTTTTAAACTCCCACATGGCATAGGAATTTTTCCTTTTTTTTTTCATTTTAATCCAAGCTATTTCCCTCATCCTTTAATTTTTAAATACTTTAAAAAAAAAAACGTTTTCTCCCTTAAGTCGTAATTTGAGTATGTGAGTATTTTACGTCGGATTAGCTGATAATTGGTTAAGCTAAAATTAAAGATTTTGTAGGAATTAAGCCGTTTGCATGTCCACATGAAGGCTGTGAAGCACGTTACACCATAAGACCTGATCTCAAAGACCATATTAGAAAAGTTCACACAAGAGAGAGACCCTTCAAATGTTCGGTGTGCGACAAGTGTTTTTTGACAGGTTCTGTATATTACCAACACCGGCTGATACACACCAATGATCGTCGATATGGATGTGATGTAAGAATTTGCTTGTAAATTAACTTATATTACTTTAAAAAAATTTAAGATATGCCAGAAGAGATTTTTCCGTGCGGATGCTTTGAATAACCACAGAAGAATTCATACTGATGAACGTCCATATCCATGTGATATATGCGGTAGACAGTTTAGACAAAAGGGTGATCGTAACAAACATGTTCGGACGCAACATCCTTCTTAAAACACTTTGTTGTTGTTGTCCTTAAGATTGTTATTCTTTTATAGTTTATTCTTATGATACAATACATTATTTGATTGTTTAATTTTTTTGTGTTATTTTTAATGTGTCAATTTTCGACAAATTCACAATGTATTGTACTATGTGGAAATTACTTTATTTTTCAAAAAATTAAAAGTGGTAAAATTAAATTAGACTCTGCATGTATTGATCTCTTATATCAGAAACAAAATAGAAAATTCTAAACAACCACAAATTGCTGTACATAGGTATGTAATTGTTTTTGAGTTTTGTAACATATGGATTGAATTGGTAAGAGTATTTTTTCTCGCAAAAGTCATACTTCAGTTAATATTTTTTAAATTTCAATTTCTTTTAAAATTCCTCAAAGTGCAACAGATAACAGCAAACTGTAGACAGTTGTGGGTTGTGGCCTATAATTTCAATTCTTGCAAGGTAGACTTAGATTCAAGTACCTACTTGTTTGCTAGCAACTTCAATATTTTCTTAATAACAAATTAAATATCCACGTATTTGAATTAAAAAAAAATCCTAAATTGTTTTTGAATTTTATGAAAATATCCGCTTCTCTTTATGTTGGCAATAAATTAAGTTGTCATATTTTGACATATGACTAATGAGGTTATATTTGTAAGTTAATCCACACTACACGTTTAAACTAATTGCTACAGTTCTTCTATCGAAAATGTCCTCTGAAATCGTCGACAGCAACCTGGAAGTCGAGGAATTAATGGCGCAATGCTACGAAAATCTAATTGTCATCGACGTAGGCGCCAATTTAACCAACAAGAAATATAGTAGGGATTTGGATTCGGTCATTCAAAGGGCGAAAGATGCGGGTAATATATTATAAAATAGTTTTTCGTTTGAAACTTATCGTTTTGCAGGTGTCCAGAAAATTATGGTTACTGGTACTTCGGTGAAAACTAGCAAAGAGGCATTACGATTGACCAGGATTTATCCAGGTACATTGTATTCGACAGCAGGTAATTTAAGAAAGTATTTTTTAAGTTGTATTTTAAAATTTTGCTTTTAAGGAATACATCCACATGATGCCAAGTCATACACTGATGAATCCTGGGAAGAACTGAAGACAATAGCAGACAATCCTGAATGTGTGGCAATTGGTGAGTGTGGTTTAGATTACAATCGAAATTTTTCTGAACCTGACGAGCAAAAACAAGTATTTCGAAAGCAGGTATGAATGTCATTGTTGATCTGTTTGTTTTTTACGATATTTGTTTAGATTGAATTGGCTTGTGAATTGAAGAAACCGTTGTTTGTTCACGAAAGGGAAGGTCATAACGATCTGCTGGAAATATTGAACGAGTACAAAAACGACCTACCTCCTGTCTTAATTCATTGCTTTACCGGCACTACGGAACATGCCATTACATATCTTGATAGAGGTTTTTACATAGGATTAACTGGTATGTTATTTTTTTTATTTCGAGATTGATTAATTTTTGTTTGTCATTTTTAGGTTACTTGTGTAAAGATAAATCTGATACTGGTGTGCGTAAACTTTTGGTAGATGGTTTGATACCTTTAGATAGACTGTTAGTTGAGACTGATGCACCTTTTATGTATCCTAATACTAGAGCATCGAAGCTACCTGTTCATGTCAAAGATGGACTAACGGAAAGGTATTTTTTTTTTCATATACTCTATATAAAGAATTAAAAGTGATCTGGCATTCAAAAGGTTTTTATTTATAATAAAGTAGCCACAAAAGCCACACTAATTAATTTCAATGCCTTTGATATTGTGTACAACAACACAAACTAAAGTAACTGTTACCTAAAAATAGTTTTATCCTTTGTTATCAAGGTCGTTTTATTTTACTTTGCATACTTTGATTTATAAATAGATATAACTGCTGATGGTTCTAAAAATAAATTAGGTTTGTTTTCTGATAATTGTATTGTATTGTTGATTTAAATTTTCCATTGTGTCAGTTATGATTCATGCTTTGTTGGATGACTTGAAACATGATAAGATAATCAATAAAATATTAATCAAATTGTTCTAAAATCTAGAACAATCTAGATAATTTTATTTTAACCTCATTTGAATATTTTCAGGTCCATGACGTTTCTTCATCGATATTGTACGTTTCAACGCAACGAGCCGTGTTCGCTCCCAGCGATAGTAGAAATGATTGCAGCTTTCATGAACAAAAAGCCAGAAGAAGTCGCATTGGCGACTGCCTTCAACGCTTTAAAATTATTTGGTCTTTCCCAGTAATTGCAGTGCAATATTTTAACATTTTCGACGATTACCAATTTGATTGTTAGTCAGTTGAAATATAATTGTTTATTGATTGAGCTTCTCATGCAGCTAGATTGGTCGTGAGACCATCATATTTTCTATAATTGTTTTTAAGTATGCTTGAAGTATTTTATGAGTAACAGTGGCAAGGTTTGTTATCTGTATGATTGTTTAATGATTGATGCACTTGGTGCCTTTTAAACTGTTAGAATCTTGCCAAAATCGCAAAGGTATTTATGCGATTGTATATTAGAATATTTATGTATACATTTTATATTGTTTGGTAGATCATCGTTTAGATCGATGTTATTAAAAGTTTCCTGAATATTTTCTCTCTGTGTGTAATTTATTTTTATTATTTTAGCTAGATGACTTTATAGATAGTATTTTTGTGGTCAGATCATATATTTTTGTACTAGTTTGGTGCTGTTATGTCAAAATTTATTTATTTACTCGATAATTTTTGCCATTATCATGCCTCTTTGTGATATTTACATTGTAATATGGTGCCTTAAATATTTGTTAAATAAATAAATAAACAAGAAAATGGTTTTATTATTATTTCTGTAACTTGTTTTTAATGTATATAACGTTAAATTGAAAACTTGTGTTTCTTTCATAAAACCAGCAAAGGATTTTATGTATATCAATCTTGTTACTTGAATCTAAAGCTATACAAAGTAAATAACAAATTATTTGAATGATGGTCTTGTCTTATATAGATTATTTTTGTCGGATTCAAAAGATGTAATATACAATTTTAAATAAATTAATAACAAAATTGATATTACAATGTACCTATTCTAATAAACATCGACGATATAATTTATGTAAAATGTTAAAAGTCCAATAACAAAAATAACACGTCATGTTTTATAATCATAAACAATGACATGGTTCCAAATTACTGGAGGTTTCTAGAAATTTCCAAAGTTGGTATTATCATACCAACATAAATCTATTATTCAGGATAAATAAAACGTAAATTTCACCCATTTTTAAATTAAATATCAATCGATGATTTACACTTAAAATAATCTTAAATGTTGCATTTATTACACAATGAAAATAACTGAAAATTCTGGACGTTTTAATTATTTTGAGAAAATAAATCTTTGGAAAGGCTTTGGGTTCGAGAGTACGAGTGGTGGGGGGCTGACGAACCTATATATAGGCCAACTTGACGATGCCACAGCAATATTTTTTGCGTACTCGTACGGAGTTGTACAAAGTGATAGTGTATTATTAATTGTGCAAAATAAATACATAAAAGGTGAGTTTTCTCTATTTATTTATTGCTAGTGTTTAATTTGGCGTATTTTGTTTAAAAACGTGTTCGTTATTTTCTTCGCCTCATTTGTTTTGTTAACAAAATTTTTATTGTTCTGTCATAAATCATCAAGCAAATATAAAGGTACACGTTTATTATTCCATTTCGTTGTATTTTCGGCGAATTTCGCCACATAAATTCCCCGTTGTGAAATTAAAATTGTTCGATTAGTCATCCGCCATCTTGTTCGGTATTGATTTCCTTTGTTCGTTTAATTATTGCGCAGTTTATATTTTATACGACCTATTTAATTACAGAATGCAGATTTTCGTGAAAACTCTCACTGGTAAGACGATCACCTTGGAGGTGGAACCGTCCGACACCATCGAAAACGTCAAGGCGAAAATTCAAGACAAAGAGGGCATTCCACCCGATCAGCAAAGATTGATCTTCGCGGGCAAGCAACTGGAAGATGGACGCACATTGTCTGATTACAACATCCAAAAAGAATCTACTCTCCATTTGGTTTTGCGTCTTCGTGGAGGTATGCAGATATTTGTCAAGACTTTGACCGGCAAAACTATTACATTGGAAGTCGAACCATCTGACACCATCGAAAACGTCAAAGCAAAAATTCAAGACAAAGAGGGCATTCCACCTGATCAGCAAAGATTGATCTTCGCGGGCAAGCAATTGGAAGATGGACGCACATTGTCTGATTACAACATCCAAAAAGAATCTACTCTCCATTTGGTCTTGCGTCTTCGTGGAGGTATGCAGATATTTGTCAAGACTTTGACCGGCAAAACTATTACGTTGGAAGTTGAACCATCTGACACTATTGAGAATGTGAAGGCCAAGATCCAAGACAAAGAAGGCATCCCTCCAGATCAGCAGCGTTTGATCTTTGCTGGTAAACAATTAGAAGATGGACGCACTCTTTCTGATTATAATATTCAAAAAGAGTCTACTTTACATTTGGTGTTGCGTCTAAGAGGTGGAATGCAAATTTTTGTTAAGACGTTAACTGGAAAGACGATAACTTTGGAAGTTGAGCCGTCGGACACAATTGAGAATGTAAAAGCAAAGATTCAAGATAAAGAAGGAATCCCACCAGATCAACAACGTTTGATTTTTGCTGGTAAACAATTGGAAGATGGCCGTACTTTGTCGGACTACAACATCCAAAAAGAGTCCACACTTCACTTGGTGTTACGTTTGAGGGGTGGTATGCAGATCTTTGTCAAAACATTGACTGGTAAGACAATCACATTGGAAGTAGAGCCTTCAGATACCATCGAAAATGTGAAGGCCAAGATCCAGGATAAAGAAGGCATTCCACCAGATCAACAGCGTTTGATTTTTGCTGGTAAGCAGTTGGAAGATGGCCGTACTTTGTCGGACTACAACATCCAAAAAGAGTCGACACTTCATTTGGTATTACGTTTGAGAGGAGGTATGCAAATCTTTGTCAAGACTTTAACTGGCAAGACCATTACTTTGGAAGTTGAACCATCTGACACTATTGAGAATGTGAAAGCGAAGATTCAGGATAAGGAAGGCATTCCACCAGATCAACAACGTTTGATTTTTGCCGGTAAACAATTAGAAGATGGACGTACTCTCTCTGATTATAACATTCAAAAAGAGTCCACATTGCATTTGGTGTTACGTTTGAGAGGAGGAATGCAAATTTTTGTCAAAACTTTAACTGGCAAGACCATCACATTGGAAGTTGAGCCTTCTGATACAATTGAAAATGTAAAAGCAAAAATACAGGATAAAGAAGGCATTCCACCAGATCAGCAGCGTTTGATTTTCGCCGGTAAACAATTGGAAGATGGACGTACTCTCTCAGACTACAACATCCAAAAAGAGTCCACTCTTCATTTGGTATTGCGTTTGCGAGGAGGAATGCAAATCTTTGTTAAGACTTTAACAGGGAAAACCATCACGCTGGAAGTTGAGCCTTCAGATACAATCGAAAATGTTAAGGCTAAAATCCAAGATAAAGAAGGCATTCCACCAGACCAGCAACGTTTGATTTTTGCCGGTAAACAATTAGAAGATGGCCGTACTCTTTCCGACTATAACATTCAAAAAGAGTCCACGTTGCATTTGGTGTTACGTTTGAGAGGAGGAATGCAGATCTTTGTTAAAACTTTAACAGGAAAAACCATTACATTAGAAGTTGAGCCTTCAGATACAATTGAAAATGTTAAGGCTAAGATCCAAGATAAGGAAGGTATTCCACCAGATCAGCAACGTTTGATTTTTGCTGGTAAACAGTTGGAGGATGGACGTACTCTTTCAGACTATAACATTCAAAAAGAGTCTACTCTTCATCTAGTGTTGAGGCTGCGTGGTGGCATGCAAATTTTTGTGAAAACTTTGACTGGAAAAACCATCACATTGGAGGTTGAACCTTCCGATACAATTGAGAATGTTAAAGCTAAAATCCAAGATAAAGAAGGCATTCCACCGGATCAACAACGTTTGATTTTTGCCGGTAAACAGTTAGAGGATGGACGTACACTTTCCGACTACAACATCCAGAAAGAATCCACTCTTCATTTGGTATTACGTTTGCGAGGAGGCCAGCAATAATTTGACGCATATTACAGCAACATTAATATGTACATTTTTTTAATTATTAAATATTCAGACTGTTTTCTTTGTTACTTTCAAATATGAACTGAAACTTGAATATATTGCTGCAAATTGAATGTTGTTTTATTTGACAAATAGTCAATAATTTTAAATTTATTAAAATATAAAAAGGGTGTAATTGAAATGTTTTAAGAGATCAAAGTCTTGTCAGTACAAGTCTTACAACTTTTAGGGTTCAACGCGACTATTGGTCATGACTAAAAACTAATAAAACAATTAAAGAAACTTGATAACTTTATTACTTTCAGTACTAAGGAAATTACTTATTTTGAGCCTAAAACTAAATAGTTTTTGCTGTAGTTTTCAAGTAATAAAAAACTAATTGCTGCTCTTCAGATTTTCAACAGTTTCTTTATGGTACCGAATTGCCCTTTTCTGTTTGTAAGTCTTTTTGAGTGGTGCTCGTGGTTTCGGTGCATATAGTTTATATAAATGATTTTTAATTAATTCAATGGAACTTTCACTTTTTGGGATGTGAACGTATCTAATGTTTCTTGCCTTCACGTAAAATGATTCAAAGGGAAACACGCCACCTGTAAAGAACATATAACACATTGGTGTCCTGGTGTCTCAAAACTCTCATTCACCCGCATCTAACGAATTGGTAGGTCGTGAATTCTAGGACACTATATATGAAATTTATTTAACAATTTTTTATATTTACGTACCTCTGCTGTTGTAAAATGTACACTGTTCCATTTCAACATTCATATAACCATCGACGTTCATAATTCTTCCAGTAACACAAGAATCGTTTCTAAAGTCGATGGTTGTAAATTTTCCTTCTAATGCTTTAACAAGACCAACTAGTGTATTGTAAAATAAAAACTGTTCAGTTTTAGAAGGTCTTGTCTCCATTTTTCCAAAATATGTGAACATAATGTTATTGCTCGTTTCAAGTCATCAACTGATCTGCGCGAAAAGTGGTAGAAAGTTCATTGGCGTAGTTATAATTTACTTGTTAAATAATACCTTTATGCACGTGTACTATAAAAGTCAATGTCTATAAGAAACTAATTACTATCTAAACATAAACTGCAAATTATAAAACTTACCAAAAACTTATATAAATTGCAATTGGAAATTACGAAGAATAGCATACGCCACTGCATTGATTAAAATGTGCCAAGTGCTGCCAACAAAAAACGAAAAATACGAAAATTCGTTTCTGCGCCTTGATGCCCATGAGAGTTCTCAAATGAAATGACATATACATACAAACTGCCTGTAATTAGAAATTATTTGTTGATTTTGTTTACAATTGGCAGCATTGCTTATTTGTATCCTTCTTTGTTGTACATATATTAGAACATAAATTCGACAAAGATAAAAGTATATACAAACACAACATTCACAACAATCTATGCACAGTTGGTGGAAGTGGAACAACATTCTAAACAAATAAAAGGTATTTTAACGTCATTTGTTCATGCTAATTGTGTTTCAAATTTAATTAATTTTAAACTAATACTAAAACATTAGCCATTTACATATAAATTGATGACACAAAAAGGTAAAGGTACAAAAATATGTGGAAATATGTTGCCGGAACGATTGCTTTTGGTTCCATATCTTATGCTATAATGTAAGTTTGGGTACATTTTTCCTTTTTAAAATTGAAATTACTCCCATTATAGTCGATACTTCGCCGGAGGTGTGTGTCATTGCAAAACTAGGCTGGATGGACTTGTTATTATTGTGACCGGTGCAAATTCTGGAATAGGACGATCATTATGTTTTCAACTTGCTCAAAGAGGTGTATAATAACATGTTCTGAATTTTTATTTCATATTTCATTTTAGGAGCTATATTGGTACTTGCATGTAGAAGCATCGATAAAGGACTTCAGTTGAAAAGGGATTTGTTGGCCTCTTTCTTCAATAGAAAGTTGCACATTTATGTCAAAGAACTTGATTTAAATTCGTTTGATAGTATTGTGAAGTTTTCTGAATATATAAATAACGAGTTTGGAGAAATTTATGCGTTGGTTAATAACGCTGGTGTTTTTTATCATCCACAGCAATTAACTGTTGATGGTTTTGATGTTACTTTGCAAACAAACTACTTGGGTAATAACATTGATAGGGTGTTGTGATATTTCAATTTTTGTGTTTATTACAGGACCATTCGTATTAACACATCACTTATTGAAAGTGTTAAAAAGCGCCGCATATTCGCGTGTAATAAACGTTTCTTCAGAGGCACATCGTTCAGTCAACGTGTATGACTTAAAGGCTATAACTAAGTCACAAACGGAATTTCGTTCACATTTTAAAGCTTATGGTGTATCCAAGTTAGCTGTAATTCTTTTTACCAGGGAATTGGCAAAAAAATTAAGTGGTCAGTTTATCAGATCAGGCAGTTGATTTGCTTTGTTAATTTATTATTATATCTATTATTTTAGGCACCAGTGTCATCGTGAATGCTGTGGATCCTGGCAACGTAGAAACACCAATTTATCGCAACTTTCCTTCATTATCAAATCGATGGCTATTTGCCCTCCAATGGCCAATAAGACTTCTAATCGTTAAACGGCCTAGTCAAGGTGCCCAAACTGTGCTTCATGCTTTATTAACGTCAAACCATTCCACTGGTCAATATTTGCAAGATTGCAGATTTACTTTACCTTCAACTATTGCATTAGATGAGACTGTAAGCAAAGAATATTACAGTTTAACTTTAGAACTATTAGACACTAAGTTTCTAACGGAATCAGAGTGTTGATTAGACTTATAACTAGATATTTTGATTAGCTATACATGCATTTGTAAAAATGTTTCAAAGCGAAGTTTTTACATCGCCAGATAAAAAGATCAAAAAAATTACAGTATTTCCCGGTGATGTTGGTCAAAAACCGACTGAAAATTGTGAATGTTACTTGGAAATTACAAACTGTGAAATGAAAATTAAAAATCCATATGTAATAGGCGATAGTGATGGGGAATTTGAACGATTGTTGGATAAATGTCTCGTAATGATGAGTCAAGGTGAAATTTCAAATGTTACTTTTAATATGAAAGAAAAACCAGTTGAGTTTACTATTCATTTGTCAAGTTTTGTTTCAAATGGTTTGATTTACGAATGGGATGCCAGATTTAAGTTTAATTTGGCAACCAAACACAAAGATCGAGGAGTTAGTTTATTTCAGTGTAGTTTTATTGACGCTTCGCATAGATTTTCAAAGGCACTTAAACTGCTTGCATCGATCCCCATAGATGTTTCTGAGGATTTACCGAACGAAATTGATGGCATTTTGTTTGATGATATTTGTAATTTGAAGACAATTTTGTACAATAATTTGGCTTCGTGCTACTTGAAACATCACGATTACGAAATTGTTATAAAATTATGCACAGAAGTGATTAGTGTCGATCCTGATAATGTAAAAGCCTTGTATAAATTGGGAGTTGCATATGCTGAAGTTAAGGATTTTGAACAAAGTTATAAATTTCTTAAGAAGGCCGCTATTGGCGATCCAAAAAATAGGGCAGTTGTTAATAAAATGAGGTTAATTGCAACTAAAGTTAACGAGATGAACAGTCGAGTGAATGCTATGGTTAAGAAAATGTTTGAACACTAAATTGCTTTTGTATGTTACTGCGGTATTTTTTTGGTTCTTATTGTAGATATTTCTTTAGTTTGTGTGCTTCATTTGCATATAAAAAGTTTTGTATTTAAAATTTTGTTTTATTGCCCAAGTACAACTCTTATCATCATAATAATGGAACTGAGAATTTAACAAACATAAATTTATTTACTTAAAACCATATATTACAAAAATAGATACATTCATCTGTATTCTGTAACTTTCACAGCAAGTTGTTATAATATTGTTATAGAAACGGATTTTTGATTGGTCGAAAAATACAAATTGTCATGGTGATAGCAAGAATAACAAGCATAACAACCTTGCTAAAAGTTACAGAATCCGGCTGATTAACTAACAATAATATATCAGTCTATATATTTCCTATAAACAAATTATAGTAACTACAACTATAGTAACACAGCCTATATGTATTCATGACGATTTTAATTGTGTTCATTTCTTGGGGGTGAGGTATGTGGATGTGTCTGTAGATATTTTTGACATAATCTTTTCACATCAGGCCTATTTAGCAATTCGGCTTCTCTACATATTCGTCGTATGTCACCAAATCTGTATGCTTTAGCAGCAACCAAAAACGCACTTCTCAGCTGTTTCGTTTCGATATAAGAATTTATCTGCAATCATAAATTGTCATTAAAAAAAAGAAACAAATATTTATAATGAAAATTTGTATTTACCTTAATTGCACGATTTGAAATATTTTTTATTATATCTTCGAGTTGTTGATCAGTTGCACTGTCATCTCCCAAAGTTCTCGCAGCTAAAACCAACATTTCGTCACATATTTCAGTAACAACGGCGACATTTTCCCCACTGCTACGTATACAGTTAACTAGCTGTGGTATTGACGAATATTTTTTAGCTTTTGCGAGTTGCTTACCAGCCTGACAGAATACTTTTGTTGCTTTTAGCTTGTAATCTTGAATTATTCTAAAAAAATACCTTATTGGAGTCTAAGACATAAATGTGACTTAATAAGAATGAGGACTACATTAGTTTCTGTGTTATTACTAGTCATTAACTCGATTGTTGCACCAATTCAGGAGTAGATGTTATGTTCATTTTACGACACAATTTGTGTTATAAAATCTTACCTATAAGCGACACCAAATCCATCTGCGACATTTTCCCCACAAACAATGGTGAGGATTGCCAATTGCATTTTTTCATATAATGATCCGAATAATGTTGGTAGTGATTGGCCTGCGTTGGATTTTGATGATTGATCTATAAAAGTTTTAGTACAAACTGTGGCACAAAATTTTGTATTACCTTTTGAAACTAATACAATATCCGGTAATAAATTGGAAACAGGTCTACCGGCTTTTTCACAATCTGCCAAAAATTTCACTACTTCTATCTGACGTACAATGGTATTAATGTGTTTATCGATATCTTTTGAACTGAGTTTCATCACTAATGCTGGATTGGTTATTGATTTTTCTTCATATACTTCACGTGCATTTGAACTCAAAACATCAACTAAAATACCAAGAAAAATATGTAATATGGATCAATATTTATCTTTTCATTCATTAAAAAATATTTACCAAAATCTGAATATATAAAATCAATTGAACTTTATCTCTTTACAATAAATAAAATTAAATCCCAATTAAATCTGTTTGAAAAAAATGTGAAATTCGTACCTGATGTCACATCAACCCATTGTTCCTGTTCCAATTCTTGTATAAGATGTTGCCTTGCTTTATGGAGATATTTCACTCGGTTGGAAAGCTCCTCAAACGATGAGACATCATATGAATAGAACTTTATACAAGTCATAGCGGCCCGTATAAAATCGCCTATGAATTGTTGCAACTCGTAAAGTGAATTAAGCATCGATTGTTTCTCAAGGTGTATGCATAAGCTTTTTATGTAATCCTTAAAATGGACAAAGCTATATAATTTAAAAACTTTCTAAGATACAAACCTCCAAAAGGTCGAATGTTGAATCAATTTTTACCATATTTTCTTGCAAAACATCAACAAGCCCATCGTTCAAGCATGTCAAGTAAATATCAATGAAAATATCTGGATTAAGGTGGTTGTGAATAATGTATTCAAGTGCTTCGCGAAACGCACCGTGCTTTATGTAAAACTGATACAAACTTGCATGGGTGCCATATTTATCCAAATAGAAAATACACTCCTCATAAAATACTTTATCCAAATGAGGTCTGTGAATTCTACCATCGAAACTACTTTCCCCACATGAGTAATTTCCAACAGCTATCGCATTCAAATTCTTCAGTTTGTTGAGAATGCAAATTGATAACTCACTTTGCGGCGATATGTTTAAATTCGATCGAGATGTCTTTGCTGCTTGGAAATCTTTGAAAATCTTTTGATCGATGGGCATGGTCGTTGATTCCAAAATTTGGATTATTTCATTTAACGGCGGTGGATTCTTGGATGGTTTATTTTCCGGCATAGCTACAGATAATCTAGAGTGATGGTACGATTTATCTGTGTCTGTGCTTGTGTCAAGTGTGCTGGAGAATTCAAATGTTTCGTAAAGGGTCGTCGTTTTATCGAAACATCTTTGGAATTTCTCCCTAGCTGACTGAAGATTACCGGCTCGAAGACAACTTTTACCCCAAATTGCAAAAACACCTACGAAATTGACAGATAAAAAATAAATTAATTAATAAATTTATTTACCGGTATTGTCGAGACCTGCTTTGGTGGACACCTCAAGGGCCAAATTCCACTGTTCTTGATTTAATAATTTATCGCGTATTCGACGCAACACACCGGCGTCCAAATAGGGACTTTGAGACTTTTTCGATCGGGGAATCAAATACAAACAATTTTTCTCAGATAACAAACCAAGTAGTTCTGCTTGGGAAAGAATCTTATCCGCCAGAGACGTCCCACATTGTAACATGCACTGATTAGAAGTCATTTTTGCAGCCACCGCTAGAGACCTTAAAATCTCGGTTGGTTTCAAACTTTCAAAACCAGACAAATACAAACCTCAACATTTTTATGATGAGATTATAGTCGATTTCAACCGTGTAATCAGAAGTAACCGGTTGTAGTAACTTCAGTATGTTGTCACATTGATTCAATAAAAATCTAATAAATGCACGAAAATAATATTTGTCAAATGTACAAATGTGGGTACTAACTTGGGATAATCTTCGGTTTTTGAGTGGTATTTCAATATAGAAAGGCACAGCGTTATGCTGGGTGCATTTTCGTACGAAAATTCTTCCCTGATTATCGCATTGTGTACGGGATCTTCCGTTAAAATCCAGAATTCGTCGACTATGGATTTGGATGACATATCACCACCGGTTTGTTCAAAACAATCGATGCAAACTCTAACCAATATATCACCATAAGATTCCACCTTGTAAAAAAATATATTTCATTATAAAAATGAATGTGAAGTATTCAACAAAAAGTAGATTAGGACAAGATATATGATATAGGCAAGTTGACTGAGAAAGGTTGGAAGCAATTCTCAAACGTTACAAGAAACTGAAAAATAGAAATGTCATTCAAGGAATGTAAAAGAGAATATATAAAAGGACAGACAGCATAAGACAGGTAAATATAGGAAAAAAGGGATTTTATCGGATTTTTAACAAAGTGATCAGACAAATAATATTCAATAGATTGTCTTATGATAATAAAATTAAAACGAATACCTGCATGCGTTTTAAAGAACAATTCCAACAAACGACTCTCCCACATCTCCTGCAATGGTGGCGCCTATTAAACATAGAAAAGGTAATTTGATGGCAGCACATGCATTCAACCACCTGCAACATAGGGTTAAATCATTGGAAAAAATGAATTACGAAGTCTCACATCATTATCAGAGATCCATTCGTCTTTCGTTGGGACTCGTTGAGGCATAACGAACGTCCCATGATCGAGACTGAGAGAATCGATCGAAACCATTATTTTATTATCGGGCGTTATCATTCGAGCGGCATGTGAGATTATTTTAAAGTCTAAACTCTTCTCGGCGTACATTCTCAACAATGCATCGATCATGTCTACAGACAACTCGTTTTCATCGAATTCGTTTCGTTCTAAATCGGGTCTTATGGCGTTTAAAATCTGCCCCAATTTATCCAGCTTGGTGTTCATCAGAAGAACTTCGATTATACCCAAAGGATCTTCGATTAAGCTCCATAGCTGATCTTGTTCCGACGTTGGAAAACACGCCAGCATTTTCAAAGTTATTTGGACGTTTCTCAAAGCAGTGTCCTTCTTGACGCTTTTTAACATGTAATCCACGGTGAATTTTAAATGATTTAAATTTTTCAAACGGCGCAGCAAATTTTCGCAAATTTGCTGCGCGTGACTTTCGGGCAATTTGTTCAAAAGGGCTTTTATGTCCGACGTGTGTCCGTTGCCGTTGAAAATGGTAAGAAAATATTGAACATTTACGTTCGAAAGCAGTTCTTCGTCGGGTTGATGTACGTTTATGAATTTAATTAAAATTTCAATCTAAAAATTTTAAAAAATGAAACGATTAAAAAAATTTCATGGTTTACTTACGTTTTTGGTTTTCATTATATCTTGCATTACTTTACCCAAATCATTAGTACATTTTTCATCAATTTCCGACCATGTGGCTTCTTCGTATAAATCTTTAAGCTAAAAATGTATTGAAAAAGTCAAACTGCAGATTAATTGCTGCTATGGCTACCCCTAGTAGAGAGAGCCAATGAAAATTTAACAAATAAATTCGAAGTTTACTTTTAGTAATATATTCATTGTAATAAAATAGTTATTATATAAATAAAAAGTTTGTCAAAATCAAAAATATTTAAAAATCAACAATTATTACATACACGGATGGATTTCGTAAAAATATTCATAGTGAATCATGTATGATACAGCCATGTATGATGCTATAACATTAAAGATCAGATTTAAGTAAGAGAAAAGTATATATTATTTCCGCCTAATGCACGAGCTTCACCTAACGGTGGGTCTTTTAGAGAGCAATGAATCAAACTACCACCTGATGCTTCAATCTCTCGTTAGGTGGAGCTCGTGCATCATGCGAGAATATCAACTGCAGATACGGTTTTAAATATGCCGACTCGACTCGACTCGTCTGAGCTGTACTGATGACGGGTGTAACCCAGAATCTAACGTTATTCTGCAGCTAGTGTGAACGGATCAATGCATAGTATCGAGCTTAGTGGTTCATTAAAAAATAAATATTACCTGTTCGTAGAGTTCGATTTTCTTGCACCAATCCCTCAACGCATTTTCGATAGTTTGGTCCAACGTTTCGAAACGCGTAAGTTCTGATTTAAGAACGTCTAGACAAAATTCCCCCGGCCATTTTTTAAACTCTTCCAATAACGTCTTGACACGGAGCTCATTGTTAACAATTAAATGTACGTATTTGTAACGATCGCCGACCGCCGACTTTGTAATCAAATTGCACAAAACCCAATCTCGCAACACAATCATTTGTTCATTTCCAAGCGCTTGATTGTCCGGTACGCTCGAGATCAATTCGTACAGCAATTTCCAATCTACTTCCCCGAATTCGTTTCTCACAATTGACTTATCGTCGATTTCTTGACTTCCAAAACACCGAAGTACATGTTTCGAAGCATAGTCCAAATGAAGTACGGTCATTGCTTCGTTGTTATTAAACAGCGGCTTCAAATTGCCAATATCTTCCAATTTCAATAAATTACAGAACGTCTTGACGCGAAAGTCGTTAACGTCGATCTTTACGTCATCGACGTCGTGTATCTTATTCAAAATGAACGCCAAAAGCCAATTGCGTTTGTGAATATAATTTACGACGTCTTTCCTCGGTTTGTACGAATTTTGGGCGTTTTCGAACGTGGTAAAGTTCAAAGTGATCTTCGGAAACGAACAAGCCGCCATGTGATAAATCAGATCTAGTTTCAATTTGGTGAAAATCGCGTCGAAATCCGTGCCGTCCAATCCTTTGTGATAGATCAAGTCACCGATGAGTTGGGAGCGTTCAATTTTCAAAATTTCGAAAAGCGATACGTTTCTTCCTCCGGCCACCAAATCCGAATTGTTCTGTTCGACGAACAGAAGCTTCGCGAACATTTTCAAATAATTTAGCAACCGTTGCATGTATCTGACTTGATTATCATCGGTTTTGAAAATTTCTTGCATTTGCGTTAACGTCTTATGGGCGACGTGGTTTAGATTTAACGTGCCCGGTTCGTCGGTTTTGATCTGCTGATTGAACTTATCGTAAATTTCGGCGAGAGTTTCGTATTGCGTTTTGTTGTTTTTGTATTCGTCGAAGTTCAAAGAAATTGAAGGTTCTGCTAATATATCGTTGACTGATTTGTGCGTGTCGTGGAAAATGTCCAAAATTCGTTTGTGAAATTTTTCGAAATTTAGGGACATTTCCGGAAGCGTGTCACTCTGTACTAATAGAAGGCGGTGGGCTTCGCTTCTTGGCAAAGTTAAAAACAGATCAAAAAGGTCTATGCTTTTTTGGTTTAACTCATTGCTATGGGACGATGAAATCGACCGAGAAAAATGATCATCAATCACTCTTTGCAATTCATCTTCATGTTTTGAACTTGGCGTCTGTAGTAATTTTCGTACGTCTTCTTTTAGAATTTCATAACTTATCGAGTAGTTAATTTCGGCCGCAATTTGGGAGTTTTCCAAATCAAAGATCTGAAAATAACAATTTTGATGCTACGGGTAGGTACTGTACAGTTTGTTTCAAAAATAATTGGAATGATTTCAACAGGTGACCTTGAAGATGACATTGTAAGAAGAACAAGCATACTAGAAAAATCATACCACTTGGAAGGCGAACAAAGATAAAATACTCGAAGAAAGACGAAGACAAAATACTGTAAGAAGGCAAAGATACTAGAAAGAACAAAGATATTGAATGAACGAGACGAATGGAAGAAAAACAAGGATGCTGTAATAAGAATAATGAAAAAAATCATAATGTACTTTACGAGACCCAGTGGATAGAAGACCATATTTTCTTGTCATAAAAAGTTTTCGTGACCGCGGGGCTGGATTACGGGGAACGTTCGCAAATTTTGATGTTTTTCGATTGTGGACAGCGTTTTAGAATTGGAGGCCGTTTTAGACATTTTTTGTGAATGTCGTTGACTTAAATTGGGTTTATTTATATTTTAAAAAAGATAAAATAGATACTGGATTTTACGAAGTTTGTATGATCGTACTAACCAACAGGTCTGTAACATAAAATTCTATACGTGTACATTTGACAAAAAATTTAAATTGAAGACATCCTGACAAACAAATCAAGCATTTAACTTTTAGACATCTGAAAACTAGTTTCGTGGTTTACCACTCATCATTCATAAACATAAATCTTCAACCATCAAATATTGCTGTGCATTTAAAAAACGTCATAAAAATGTCAGTTCAAGCAACTCATCTGACGTTATGGCTAGTTTTGCATCCACTAACGACGTTCTGTATATGGCCACCGCCTTACAAAATCAATCTCACGCACAGCGAAAATTTCATCATTTTCGAAACGTTCGGCAGCGAAAACGACGAAGATATTTACAGCGACGACGACGAAATGATCCGAAAACCCGACATTCGGAGCTTCAAGATAGAGCGAGACGCGGAAAAGTACTACAGGATTCACAGGATGGCGATGTTACGCGACGTGGGTGGAAACACAAACACCAAAAAACCCAGACAGGTCAAATGGAAGGAATACAACCATTATAAGAAGGAAAGGACACCATGGACAGCCGGGTTTTTCCATGAAAACAGTACATATTTTCAGGTAAGTTCTATCCTGTACTATCTGTAATTTTATACACTTCTCATAATTGGCAACATTTTGAATAAATTCATACCAACTCCGATAGGAGAATTCGAACGTGTTTTATTTGAATGAAATGGCTAAGAACGTTATCGAGGACACCATCAATCGTAAACGAGAGGGCATGGTCGAAACTTACGATGAAAAGGTCGCACGTAAAGCCAACTCGAAAGAAAACGACGCAAGACCGTTTTATGATTACGAATCATTAAAAGAAGATTTTCAGCAAGGCGTTAGGGCGGCGAACGCGTCTAATGACACTTTGAATTTTGTCGACGTTCCCGACGAGGATCCTTTTTTGAAGAAACTGATTCCGTTCCAGAAGACACCGAGGAATTGCACAAAAGAGGAGCTTTCAGGAATAGGTGAGTTCAGCAAGAAAAGAGTGTCTACCCATTAAAATTGTTCTTGCAAGCTAAAATATCCGCATATCTAGGTGTAGCCGCCGCTGAATGTTTTTGGATCGACTTTAAAAAGACGGACACCAAAGAGCATCGCCTCCGGATGGTAAAGAGGATATTTATCATCATTTTAATTTGGTTTTGCGTTTATCTACTTATTGCGATTCCATGTTGGTGTCAACGAGGTTGGTATATTTTAGGCCATCAACAGTTTCACAAGCCACCATTTTAGGTTGGTGCTGTTGTTGCTTTCAGTGCCTGTTTTGCAAGCCAAGGAGACGCATAGATGAAGTTAAGAGTTTTATTGCGAATAATCCTCCAGGTATTTATCACGACGAAAGGGAAACAGTGATACAATACCAGCCTACTCATTATGAGATATACGCACATAAACGATTGGAACACGCCTTAATGAAGTTGTAAATGATCTAAACGTTCCTCATATATAATAATAATAATATACTTTTATTTCTAATTCCACAACTATATAAATGAATGGAATGGAAGTCCCAGGGTGTAAATGCAAGATTATACCCTTATCGGAAAATTGTTGGAATATGAGAAGACTTACCCTTATGACTTGGTCAGCCTTTTCGACGTTGTTCTTTTTCAGACACAAATTTATCAAAGAGTTCGGTGGTGCCAACATGAAATGTAAAAATTCCCGTTTCGTACAGTCTTTAACCTCACTTATCAATTCTAATCTCCAGAACGCGTCTAGCACGTACTTGTTCAGCTGTAAGAATCGTTTGAATTCGTCGGAAATACCGACGAAAATGTTCCGTTTGCGGATTTCCTCAAACACAGACCGCAAAAACGACAGAATTAGACGAACTTCCGCTTCGTCGCAGAAAAAAGCGTCCGTTTCGCCGCCGGTGCGCAAAAATGTCAGCGCAAAAACGTCTTCCAAAACATCCATTTGTACAACACCGTCCTTCAATTCAAAAAATCTGCTTTTAACCTTCTCGATAATTCCGGTAATTTCATCCTTCCATGTTGGGTTTTTGCTAAATTTCAAACAATTCATTACGCTTGTTATTATCGCGTAAGCAGTGAAATTATCTACCATGTTGGTTTTCTCCTTTGAAGGGAAATTATCTTCGTATTTTTGGGCCTCGACAATCTTTTCCAGTATAAGGTGCCAATTTTTCGAATCGTCGAGATCGAGATATTCCGAAAAAGTCTGCAGGACATCGTGGTTGGTTAGAAAATGGTAAATTTCCGAATATTCGACGTTTGGTTTTAGAATTTTTACAAATTTTAATATTTGCAAGGCGTGTTTCGTAGCATCGAAATAAATCTCTACGAACGGGTCTTTGTAATCGGCCTGTATATGCAACAAGCGTTCAATCGTGTCGACGTCAATGTCGGATTCGTTCGTTACCGTAAATAAACGAAGAAGCGCGATCTTGTCGTGTATTTCATTTGAAAATGCTACGTCTATGTTTGCGTTGTTGATAATTTCCAAAAACCAGTGCTTTCGTTTGTAGTAACAATAATCGAATATGGACACTGGGTCGATTTTTAATTCGCATTGCTCTGATTCTCGTCTCAACAATTCGTTTAAAATATCAACATTACACAATGTACTTAAGAAAAGGATGTCTTTTTTAACTTTACCTGCTTCGATTAGGTCGTAAAGTTTCGGAAGGATTTCTTTTACGAATGTGTCTTTTTGTTCGTTTTTCACATCGAGTTCGGATAGAAGTCGATATATTTGGTTAGGATGTGCTTTTCTCACGTCTGTTATTTCACATAATTCGGAGATGCAATTTAATAATTCATCCATTTTGTTGTGGTTGCACTGGACTTTATTCACGTAAGATTTAGACATAACAATAAAAACATTATAAACATTGTTCTTGAAATCATCACAACAACTGTCAAAATCATCTGGATGGCACGCCCTCTGTACACTCGACAACAAAGCGAAATCGGAAAGAGATAATCAAATGCAATTTTGAGTAATTCGAGTGAGTGAGTTTTTGTGGTTAAAGTCAACAGCTATATTAGTTATAATATTAATAACTATGTACTATAATTTTATATTAAATATAGGAAATGTAGTTTAATATATAATTTGTATTAAATATCATTGTGAAAATCGAGCATACATATTTGTAGTGGCAACCGTAATGTGAATGAAATTAATTTGTTTTTTAATTGGTTGTGGTTGAAGTATCGGATATTAAACAAAATAATTACATAAATTTGTATTTAATTAATATGAAAATATCAACAAATTATTCAACTATCGCTGATTTGTTTATAGCTCTGGCATACTAAAATACGAATTTATATATCTGTGGTGATTTGCCATAAGGTGATATGTCGATTTTACTAAGTTTACAGGAAGCCACTTTAAAGTTTTTATGGAATTGACAAATACATTATCACAAACAAACTTCTTCAAAATAATATCTATTTTAACACATTTTTAGTTTCTTGGATTGACATATCAACTTCTGGCGTAGATAAAACTGGACTTTTTTACATATCACGGCGATAAAACCAGAAAATTGAAAAATTGACATATCAGCTTTTGGCAAATCACCACAGATATGTATTTTGAATCAAATGGATAATATAAAAAATATATTTATATTTTATCACAATTTTTATTACTTACTATTTTTTTTGACGTTAATTAAAAAAATGCTATTTTTCCATTTAGTCTTGAATCGTTATATGCAGATCGTAAATAATCACGAAAAGAAATTAATTACAGGCAAACGAGCGGCCTTAATACTACATCATATTGTAAACCGCTGTGAATTTCAAAGCGCAAACAATTATTTCCGCAAACGCCAGTACAAAACCTCAAATTAATCTCCGTACGAAGACGTCAAAATGATGAAAATGTATCGGTGAGATGCATTTGAATGAATGCAGGCGCTTAGTTCCTACAAAGCTTAAACACCTTTGAAAAATGATGTAAAAAATGTAACATTAATAATAACATATTTTTAAATTTATTTTTTCTTTGTAAACATTTGTCAGTTTAATTTATGTTTCAATGGACCGCATTAGTGATGACGTCAAAAACGAGCACGAAATTTAAACAGGAGGCGTTCACATTTTGACCGTCTTAAAACTGACCCTTATGGTTGATATAAATAGGTGTCAAATTAAATAGAACAATTTTGAATCTGCTGATATGTACTTATTATAAACATTTAAAATACAAGGCCGTTATATGAGTATTATACAACTTTTAAGTTTATATCAGTGCATATATATCGCTTTAAAA